>JAMKCH010017392.1:0-25468 GCA_023653785.1 Ophioderma brevispina
CACTTATAACATTTCCTATCATTTTATTTCATACCTTTATGTCTCATTGTTATCGTTTACTCTACAGATTGGTTTATATATATCCCGGGCTTCAGCCTCAGTTCTTAACGTGAATTGCGCAGTTATTCTCCTTCCAATGTGCCGATCTATATTTGCCATATTCAGAACAAAACATGTAAGTGAGTTTCTTTTGTTAATTATTGTTTTGTTTGTTTTTCACAGTGTCCAGAATCTAGATAATGTAGTGAATACTCGGAAGAGTAACTAAATATTATGAAGCATTAATAACTTAACACAATATTTTTAGTAAAACAAAATTAATTTTGTTTGTTTGTTTGTTTGCTGTGCTGTGTAGTTTGGTGCAAAACGTTGTGAGGAGTATGTTTTCCCTTTGACTTTGACGAGCTCGACGTCATTGACCTTCAGGTGGGACATTGTTTCCCACCGGATCCAATCCTTGGGCCACTGCGTCAGCTGAGCATTGAGTGCATGTTGCTACCCTTACGATCCCATCCAATGTTCTAAGTGAGATTTCAAAACCTGAAGACCCACGAGCCCCAGTACAAACTAGTAGAGCCATGCCAAAACATCAATTCACTGTAAAAACAGTGTTGGGGAAATTTCTGGAGAACATTTGTGTTTGATGGCCAAATGCTTCTAGTAGGGATCTTAAAAATGTTTTGATGTGGTTAGATGTTAATGCCTCAAACGTTTATTAAGTTGTCCAAGTCTAAACACAAGTTTTGTGTTCAACTTGAATACTAAATCTAGCTAAATGCTAAGCCATTTGCTTTTTACAGTGTTTTCATTTGTAGTAGCTTGTAGTGCTCAATCGAATCTTATGATCTAGATATATCTCAGGATCAAGTCGGCCAATATGGATCGGTTGATAATACGTCATCAACCAGTGAATCAGTCCTGGGGGTAACTATTCTGGTCGGGTAACCACCCGAGTTACAAAAACGCGAGACTTGCAATATAGGGTATCAAATTCAACCTATGTCTCTGTCAGTTCCACATATCAAATTTTACTTTTCAGTCTCAGAGTATAAAAAAATGGCAGGAATCTTTAAGAATGATGATTTTTGTGTTGATATCATGCCCAAAACTGTAAACTGTCCATGCACAGCTCAAATGCATGGAGTGGAAAATCCCAGGTTAAAATTCCATATTGCCTGGCCCCAGGTCTTGAATAGTGTGTACATTTCAATAGGTCTGGTCTCGGACAGGGTATCCATTTGAACAGATCTGGTTTCAGATAGCCTACCATTTTCATTCGTTTCTGGTCTCATATAGGAACACCACCGGAACCCTTGTAACTCGGGTGATTACCCAGACTTGTGTACAGGTTACCCCTCTCCGTATCAGTTTATTGCTTTAAAAAAACATTATAGTAATTGTTAAAATGAGCCTCATTTTAAATGAGGAAGTTTAAGCGCTATATGCTGAAGCTGAAACATCAGCATTAGGATTACCCTTTTGTTGCAACCGCAGCAGCAACAACATAATCATCACCAACAACGACAAAGCCACTGGGACCTGAGGTCCGCGTGCACAAAAAGTTAGACCGGGTTTACAGATAGCCCTCATCTAAGTCATAATTAGTTTTGTCCAAATTTGACGGTTATTTAACTTTTCTTTATAAAGTAACTAGCAAATTTCAAAGATTAAAATGCAAATTTCAAAATAAATGCAAAAAGCTTCGTGTCAATTCAAAGAAAAATGTCTTTCTGGTGGGACAGAAGTACACTTAGACCAGGTCTAACTTTATACTCGGTCTAACTCTTTTGTGCATACGGACCTAAGCGTATAAATTTCGTGTCCTACACACACACATGACCCGGACTAACCTGTATGGTCCAGAAGTGTGTAGTTCTCATCAAATGGGAATTTAATACAATATTATGTCATACGTTGACCTTATAACGATTGTGAAGACTGTCTTTAAGATACGTCAAAACAGTTTTGAAATAGTGTTAATTTCTTTTTTTAAGTAATTCTCCAAGTTTATATGATTCGACACCATCAATTTGTCGTTTAGATTTTAGGAAAATTGAAGTTGGTTTTGATAATTTTTGCAATTACTAATCAAAATGTCACCTTTTGTCGAACTTCATTTTTTCGTTGGCAATCCAAGTAGTAAATTCTTGTTTTATAATATCTGCTATATAGTAAACCTATTAATGAGTAAAGAAAACACGACTGTAGGCCGACGGTGATCTAATATGGATGGATTTAAAACATGACTCAACATCCGATTCTCTTGTCTATTTGCAATGACCATATTTATTCGCCGCCACTTGTGTTGTGTGTGTTAAAATAATTTTGTCATAATAGCTGGCTCTTTTTAAGAAAAACCTGTAAAATTTAACCTATATTTTTCTTATCGCATCCGTATCTACTGTAATTGACAACGGCAACACTGTCCTTAAAGTATCATAACTACTATTTCTAACTTGTAACCTTTTACAGTAAGTCAAACCAATGGTATCTATTATAATATGTATAATTATGGTAGGCTTAAATGATTCATTTTTAATTCCAAGGTTATATACAAGTAAGACATGAATGTCATACAATTAAAGAGGAAATGCGCTTTTATGCGCCCAAAAACCTTTTGCCTGTGAATTGGAGTCATACCAATAATATTTAATAATAATAATAATAACGGAGCATTTATATGGCGCTCTACAAAGCACACAGCGCCTGACAATTATTAGTACGCCGCCTTCAAGAAATCGTCACGATCATTTCGCTCTTTAGTAGACTGCTACGAGACATGCCTTACCAGCGCACAAGCCTTATACAGCCGTTCGAGTGTCAATTTCCCGCCATAGCAGCGACCCAGATTTCGCTTGGGTGGACGAGGCAATTGAGACTAAGTGTCTTGCCAGGGACACAAACACGTTGACCATAGTGGGGCTCGAACTCACGATTTTCACGGTCTATTGAATTGATCACGAGTCCTGCACTTTTCCGCTAGACCACACGCGCTCTCTATTTCCTAACATTGTCTGAAAACAAATCAAATGTTACACATTTTGTGCCATGTGTTAAAGGGACATAATGGCATGAAAAATATAGTTCAGGCATAATGAAATGGACCCTTACTGGAGTCACTTCCATTAGTTTCAAAACAATTTGAGTGTTTGCATTTTGTAAAAAAGTGAAAAGAAATTAATATTATTTTCCTTGTGAGCTTCACTTCTCGGCCAAGGATGCTGACATTACTGCCGGCATTTATCAAACTTGAAAAGCATGCAGTCAGCAGCTCACAGACCATTTCTATTGTATATGTGCTAATACCGGCTAATCCACCTTTTCACTTGTCAGATCAATATTTATTACAAGCCTGAAGTACAATGTCTGAATCTCAGTCGGAATGCTTTCAGACTGAGATGAATGAATTTTGTCATAAAACATGCTATATAGGGGGGGGGGGCCTACACTGTAAATTCTGAACAGGGATGTCCGTGGCAGGAATGGCCACGAACTGCCACGAACTCTTGCTGTCACTGTTGTACAGAATGTAAACAGCCAAATCATTTTCAAACTTGTGGAAGTGATTTCAGTAAGGGTTCTTTTCATTATTACATGTTTTATGCAAACCAACATACTATGACCTAAAAGAATAATTATCGTAAGCATGAGCGAAAGCAACTAAATTGTAGAATAAATTATTCTTTATTTCTTCTTCTTTTCCACAGATGCATCGAAGCACTCGTCGTTTATTTGACAGCGCCAAATTCATTCATGTTCTGTGTGCATTGTGTATCTGCATTGCTGCGGGTAATGTATTTTATCATGTTTCAATCTGTGAAATACCTACTTAAGAAGCATGTAAACGTGAAAGAATTTGACTACATTTGAAGTTTTACTTAAGCATTGAGTGGTTTTCAGGACCTTCTGTTTTATCTATCGTTCACTAGATATCCTTTAGGAAAGCTTATTCACAACGTTTGAATTGATCCCGATCTTGCGGTTTTGTGTTATTAGCAATTGCTTGGTTCCCACGGTCCCATAGGCCACTGTGCTGTAATTTCTGTCCGTTTACGGACAGAAAATACAAAATAGCGAGTTTCTTACAGATACGACCGAACTTTGCACATAAGATTAGGTACACGAGGAATACTAAGACTAACGGTTCAAATGATATAAAAATCTCAACTTTTTTAGGTAAGTCGGGGGGACGAGGTTGTGGATCGCGAAATGCCCCTTTAAGTGGATAAAATATTTTACACGTTAGTGGAGGGGGCTCCTGGAGCCCATGCTCCAGAAAACATATTCCCGTAGGAATATTTACACGAAACTCTGCACATGTCAAGACTATTCTAAGACTTTAATATTAATGAAAGAAAAATTGAACAATATTGGTCGATTTAGAAATTAAGAGGCGAGGCCTGAGGGAAACAATGATTTTCATTTTGTTTGGCCATTCACCACGATGCACTAAAATGTCAGTGGCTTTTGTGAGTTGAGAATAGACGAATTTAATTAAATATAGCAATAAATTGGCTGCTTGATACAATCTAGTATTTTTCATGATGCATTATTCCAAACAATGAATTTTCCCATTCATGAACAGGGAAATGAATTTGGGATCAAATCACATGTCGGCATAAAATTTAAAGTTAAAGAAATATTAAGTACTTCTAAAAAGTATTTGTATATGTCGGTAACATAAGTCCACATGTGTTGTCACCAAAAGTCAAATGTATGTGGAAAATGATTATCCGTTAGTAGATAATGGGGAGCTCCAGAGGTCCTTTTCAGAATTAACGGTGCATTGAATTTGTATTTTTTCACTACTGCTACTGACTGTATGTAGTAATGTTTACAAAATGTCGCTTCTTGAGAGTGTAGCTGTTTTTACGCAGAATTTCAGTGTTGAAATGGTGCTACACTCGGGTCATTCCAATAAAGAGAAAATCGGATATACAAAGTGGCAAATACATGACTAATTGTGGCTTAAATATTTTATAATTGGAGTACATTTGATATTTTTGATACACCCTGTATAAATTGAAGGGCGCACCTTGCATATGGTAAACCTATAAACATTAAGATCGAAATGTCTATTTCCTGCAGGATAAATGGAAATCTGGGTGGAGGTATTCTCAGGAAAGGCTCCCCCAAATTAAAGGCTAGGCTGTGACTCGGGGAGACCATTAACCACCCAATTATACTGTTAAAATTGTTGTGAAAATTAAACAACGTTGCTTACTATGAGTCTAGCTACATTCTTTAGGGAAATGTATAGTTGGAACATTTACCACGATTTTTTACAGTATATTCTGAGAAATTCTATTTTATCGTCTACATAGAATGTTTTGAAGGCTTGCTGACTATTACAACGCGCTACTAAATTTACAAAGTCTGTGACAGGATACAGACTAAAGATGCCTGCTAAATAGCCTTCTCTCTGTAGCATTGGCCTAAACTATCGCAAGTGGTGATTTAAATGAAATGAAACCAATATATTACTAAAATAAATATTTAAAAAATAATTGATAAAAGTCGGGAAGCGAAGATGACATACAAATACCGAAATCACTTATATTGCATTTTTGGTAAAGAAAAATCATGATAAAGATGAGTTCATGTTACTTAAAATTGAAATCACTCTTGCTTCCATTTTACTCCTCAGTCATTCACTGCGCCGCCCATGTCTTCAACGCCATTAACTTTTCACTTCAATACAATAGTGAGTTTCCAGAAGTCAATGTAGCGCAATACAGTGGGCAGGTAAGAGGCGATTTAATGATTTCAAACTTTATACTATACTTACCTCGTGAAACAAGATCGTTTAAAAAATTTTATGCTATTGTACTTAAGTAACCCTTCGTACATGTCGTAAAGTATAATTTAAGATAGTGTACTAGTATTAATTTTAAGTATTATTTTTAAGTATAAGTAGTAATTTTACAATGGAATATTTATGATGCTACCAGCCAAAGAAATACAGAAATAAGTATATTATTTCATTAGATAAGTTCTGAAAAAGAAAATTGAACTTGATTTCTAAAGACAATACACACGTTTGCTGTTATAAGAATCAATGCTATGTGTCATTATGTACAACGATGCATCTCGCATGTTTGTAATGACAAAAGATGTTTCTGAGAAATGACATACGTTTATAAATTAGCCATTATTAATTGTCCTATTCCTCGGTTGTCTAGAGTGGAATTTCCTGTTGTTAGTTAAGTCTTGCTATTTGTCACTTTTGTCTGATAAGGGATATTAAAACCAGTCTAATAATTAGAATAGTATAGTTATTTTGGTTTTGTCGGGAAGTATATTTGGCAGTTCATCAGATGTAAACAATATCAGATCTGCATATTGGCTGTAAAATAGCAAGATATACGTCGCCGGCACTACAAAAACGCGTTGTTTTCAAGTTACAAGTAGCTTACTTTCACTGTTAAACAAATTTACGGAAATTTCTGGCAGCGAAATTTCCAGACGTTTCATTAAGTTTACAGACTTTTCCTTAAAACAATAGAAGCTTTTGTCAATTTGCGGAACTTTTACATCATTTTTACTGACATTGCCTCAGATTACGGAAAACACTGCGTATTTTAATAGAATTATCCGTAATTTAAAAATAGAGAAGTTCTGGAAATTTTACTACCAGAAATTTTCGTAAATTTCTGTAAATTAACAAGTTTAATTTTTGTTTGTATGATTTTTTTATCATGGTGCGTAAAATAAAAATTCCCAAATTCAAATTTATGAAATAAATTATCACATTGAAAGAGTTCAAGAGGCATTTCTTATACAATTTTTGTTTTTTAGTGAATTTAAGAAAAACGTTTCCGTAAATTTGATGTCCGTTAATTTACAGAATTGTTTAACAGTGCTCGGTATAATAATTATAATGTAAGTTTCATGTGATAACTGGAAGTATACGAAAATCAATGTCACATATATATTGAAGTGCTTTCCAAGCACATTTAATAAGTGTTCCTTCCAATCATGTCTTATATGATGTCTTATGTACAACAATGCATCTCGCATGTTTGTAACGACAAAAGATGTTTCTGAGAAATGACATATACGTTAATAAATTAGCCATAATTAATTGTCCTATTCCTTGGTTGTCTAGAGTGGAATTTCCTGTTATTATTTGTCACTTTTGTCTGATAAGGGATATTAAAACCAGAATAATAATTAGATTGGTTCAGTTATTTTGGTTTTGTCGGGAAGTATCCTTGGCAATTCATCAGATCTAAACAAATCAGATCTGGAAGCTATTGGCTGTAAAATAGCAAGATATACGTCGCCGGCACTACAAAAACGCGTTGTTTTCAAGTTACAAGTAGCTTACTTTCACTGTGAAAAATATATCTGTAAATTTACGGAAATTTCTGGCAGCGAAATTTCCAGTCGTTTTCAGTAAGTTTACAGACTTTTCCGTAAAACAATAGAAGTTTTTGTCAATTTGCGGAACTTTTACAACATTTTACGGAAATTTGCCTCAGATTACGGAAAACACTGCGTATTTTAATAGAATTATTCGTAATTTAAAAATAGAGAAGTTCTGGAAATTTAGCTACCAGAAATTTTCGTAAATTTCTGTATATTAACAAGTTCAATTTTTGTTTGTATGATTTTTTTATTCCAAAATTCAAATTTATGAAATAAATTATCACATTGAAAGAGTTCAAGAGGCATTTCTTATACAATTTTTGTTTTTTAGTGAATTTAAGAAAACGTTTTCCGTAAATTGGATGTCCGTTAATTTACAGGATTTTTTAACAGTGTTTCATAGATTATAATGTAAGTTTCATGTGATAACTGGAAGTATATGAAAAACAATGTCACATATATTGAAATACCCCCAGTTGACATCTGTCACTTCAGTTTCTTTCCAAGAGCTTTCCAAGCACATATAATAAGTGTTCCTTCCAATCATGTCTTATATGATGTCAATGTCAACAATGCGTATCGGCAGTTTGTAAGACAAAAGATGTTGATGGAAATGACACACGTTTATAAGATTAGCATAATTAATGTTCCTATTCCTGGGTCTTGTCTAGAGTGGAATTCCTGTTGTTAGTTAAAGACACTATCAGTGATCCACCCGAAAGAGTTAAAATATTTTAAATTGCAGGAAGAGCTTGAAGTGAAGAAAAATATGATTTTGTATGATTTGTTGACCTTTTTGGTTGAAGACAAATCACTGATAGTGTCTTTAAGTCTTGCTATTTGTCACCGTCTGATAAGGGATATTAAAACCAGACTAATAATTAGAATGGTACAGTTATTTTGGTTTTGTCGGGAAGTATCCTTGGCAATTCATCAGATCTAAACAACATCAGATCTGGAAGCTATTGGCTGTAAAATAGCAAGATATACGTCGCCGGCACTACAAAAACGCGTTGTTTTCACAATGAAGGTTAAGAGTAGCTTAAACTTACGGTATAATGTAAGTTTCTCGTGATAACTGGAAGTATCTATGGAAAAACAATGTCACATATATTGAAATACCCCCAGTTGACATCTGTCACTTCAGTTTCCTTCCAAGAGCTTTCCTTCCAATCATGTCTTATAACCGGAAGTACTTGATGAACCATGCCCACAATAGTCTGACATGTCACTTCAAAAAATGACAAGGAGAATATCTTTAGTTGTGGAATTAGGAGTCATGTTATGCTATTTCCGTTATTTCAGGCTCTACGAGCTAATGTATATATTCCAAGATACGCCTAAATATGACCGGATAAATAGGATATGTTGTTATTTTATACTTTCAGGTATTAGAGATATGCCCTGTTACAAATATGACATAATAACATAAGATTATCAAAATGATGTGTAGCAATTATATATTATTGAGTCTTATCGTTTCTCCATGTCATTTTTCTTTACAAATAATTTGCAACGGATTGAAAGTAGGAATATATCCTTTATTTTTCCAATAATTATTTCAGAACTTGTAAAAGCATTATTCACCTCACTGATGTTTTCCGCAGTTTTGAAAACTTTTTTTGCTTTGTTTTGTTTGTGTTTTTATTTGGTTGTCTGTCTGCCTGTTGCGGTTTTGTTTTGTTTTTGTAGGTTTTTGTTTTCTAAGATCCCTCATTGAAAGCAGCTCAGAGCTATTCGTATTAAAGTATGTCTGCTTCTGATATGCATTTGATACTTATTGTCGTGGAATATAATTTTGAATATTACTATTTTTGTCTTTTCAGAATCCATGTTTGATTATATTTTCTACAGGTAAGGTTTAAAATTAATATTTAAAAATGTCCAGCACCGTACTCACTTGCAAACATTAGTTTAGTAATATTATGTTTTTTTTTTTTTTTTTTTTTGACACGTACATGGCGCTATTTCCCGGCTATTTCACATTGGAAGGCCGTTTCCAGCAGCCGTTGAATTATTATCGGGATCCCCGATAATAATTATTCTAATTACAAAATTCCTTCGTTTGTGACACAGACATTTTCGAGCTTAACCATTCACAGGTATAGTTTACTAGCCAGTTACCAATTCAACCGTGTAAAAATCTCAATTTTTTTGAAAAATTGGGGGCGCTCTTCAAAAAATGTGCTAATATTGCTTTAAGAGCAGCTTAAACTTACGGTATAATTATGTTTCACGTGATAACTGGAAGTATATGAAAAACAATTTCACATATATTGAAATTCCCCCAGTCGACATCTGTCACTTCAGTTCCTTCCAAGAGCTTTCCAAGCAAATTTATTAAGTGTTCCTTCCAATCATGTTTTATAACCGGAAGTACTTGATGAACCATGCCCATAACAGTCTGACATGTCACTTCAGAAAAAGAATCAGTCTTTAAAGTTGTGGAATTAGGAGTCATGTTATGGTATTTCCGTTATTTCAGGCTCTTCGAGCTAATTGTATATTCCACGATACGCCTAAATAGGACCGGGTAAATAGGATATGGTTATGTTATACTTTCAAGTAGGCCTATAAGAGATATGTCTTTTAGAAATATGACAATATAATATGACATTAGATTATCAAAATGATGTGTAGCAATTACTATTGAGTCTTATCGTTTCTCCATGTCATTTTTCTTTACAAATAATTTGCAACGGATTGAAAAAAGGAATATATATCCTTTATTTTCCAAAAATTATTTCAGAATTTGTAAAAGCCTTATTCACCTCACTGATGTTTTCCGCAGTTTTGAAAACTTGTTTTGCTTGGTTTTGTTTGTGTTTTTATTTGGTTGTCTGTCTGCCTGTTGTTGTTTTGTTTTGTTTTTGTAGGTTTTTGTTTTCTAAGATCCCTCATTGAAAGCAGCTCAGAGCTATTCGTATTAAAGTATGTCTGCTTCTGATATGCATTTGATACTTATTGTCGTGGAATATAATTTTGAATATTACTATTTTTGTCTTTTCAGAATCCATGTTTGATTATATTTTCTACAGGTAAGGTTTAAAATTAATATTTAAAAATGTCCAGCACCGTACTCACTTGCAAACATTAGTTTAGTAATATTATGTCATGAAGAATTCATAGAAGCTGAAGTGTTAACTGCTCACATGCGTGTATCAGATCTTTTTTTGTGTTTTGTTAGTTTGGTTCAGATGATGATAATGATTATTTGTTATTTATTATTTATTTATTTATTTATTTATATTTATCGCTCAAGTAATGGCTTTGAATGTAGTTCCTCAAAATAAGTTATAAACTGTAATCATCACATTCACAAATTAATTTGGTTTCATAAAATCGATTACAATCTGACATTAAGAAAACGACTTTTTCCGTGTTCCAGGCTTTAATAAAAAGTTTCCGGTGGGCGTTCATATAACCGTGGTTGTGTGTGAGAGAGAATGTGTGAACTATTAGATGTCATTAGATTTAAAATCCAAAGTCTGACTTTTTATTTGGTTTCACATCAGAACATACAGTATAGGCCTACAATTAGTATTTTATTCTGGAATAAATCTGATTTGGAGGAGATGACCAAAAGGCCGAGGAAGGTCAGAAGGAGATCATCCTCTGAACACCAACGATCAAAATATATATTCAGTCTGGGGTTGTTGAATTATGATTCCAAAACTGCGTAAAAATGTAAAATATATGTTTTGTGCTATAGCCTATATATGCAAATTTCATGATCAGGCAAAAAAAAAACGTGTTTGCCTCCGCGAACTGTTCCATTGGCTGTAAAAATAGCCGACTTGAAACTTTTTCTGCAATTTGGCCAGAAAAGCGCCCAATTTTAGTGATTTGGGCGATATGTTATAAAAAGTACACGTGTTTCTTTCAAAAAACATTTTCAAAAATCCCGACCGACCATCTTTTTCTGTGGTCTATAAGCCAACACATTTTGTTTTTGGCCATTAAGTTGTCGCGCCGCATTATATTTTGAGAAGAGAGGTTTAGTAAAAGCTAGTAAATGCGTTAAACGTGTTACGAACCCTAAATAACATCTTCCTCATTTTTTCATATAATTTTTCAGTACCAGGAGTTACAGGGTGCATAATGGTCGTCACGTTATCAGCAATAGTACTCACGTCTTGTCGAGCAGTTAGGTAAGGCAGCTGTGTGTCAAGATTAACTTGTTTATAGGAAACAGACTTATGTACTGGGAGGTGTTAGAGCATAGACTAATCGTGCAGCGTTAAAGCAACATTGTGATATTTTTATTTGCAATAATAATAATAATAATAAATATTTAACCAAACTACATGAGATTCGTTGCAAGGCGAAATTAGATACGGCCATTCGAAAAAGGAACAATATTACACGTTTTGACCATTATGTTATAATTAAAATATTGTTTGGAAAAATAATGCCCCTTACGAATTACAGAATTACATGGATTTTACTGTAAATAAACGGCAAATATCACTGCAAAACTGTAAATTTTAGGACGAGTAAAAAGTGCATGTTTGGCGTCCTCTTCCGCTACCTATAGACTGCATCAATTTTCTTTCTTTTTTCACATTTTGTTATAACTTTAGTAAATGGATGCTTCAGATGTTAAGAAGCTTCCCATAGCGACAGGTTTGCTAAACGTACAAGAGGAAGCACATTTAAGCAGGTTTTGTAATATATAGAGGTTTACCTGACAGATATAGAAAATAAAAAAGTCTCCCTTTTTCCTGCCAGAGCAGCCACCGCAATGTATGCTAAACATGTGGTAAAATAGGTATATTTTCACGTATTTTCGAATCAAAATTAAAAAGTCCCCCTCCTCCTTTTATCAAAACCCGGACGCAAGTCGTGCTTCGTTTTTACAGGGCTCTTTTCTTTCTACAAGTAGACAGAAAAATTACAACAATTGACCCTAGGTTTTTAACCGACTCAGAAAAAAATACATCAATTTCTATTTCATATCTATAACGGAATGAAACCGAATTGCCAGCTGCTTTGGTAAATAAAATGGTAACCAGTTTTCTACAATTCTAAATAGAACGAGAGTTCTGGTTTTTGATTGCAAAGAGATTCAACATGCAGACTCCTGAGTGGAAATTACTTTTTGTGCTCCACATTTTCCTGCACGTCATGTTTGAATTTCTTAAAATAAAAACTAGTATATAATCTAAAGCAGTCACTCAAGCGACTGAGATTTCTTAATGGGGTCGTAGGTTTACTTTTTTAAGATTTTACCAAGTGGCGTCATTGTTGTGTAACATGTTTAGAGTCCTCTTACCTGTAACCTTGTCTTCGCTAAATTTTCTATTTGAACAATTATTACAATAAATCCCGTGAAAAAGAAATTGTTTAGGAAGCCATTTCCATCATTTCCAGTTTGGTGAATGATCTATCAAAAACAACAGTATTTCCGAATTCTACAACCTTATATTTTTTTAAATCGTCGAACATACTATCTTCATGACTAGCAAGAGTAATTTCCAACAATTTTTCCTAGGTTTGAACAATTTTGAACAAATCTCTTTACATTTTCAAATATCCAATGAAAGTGTCTATTTATGAATTGATATAATTAACAATAATATTGATTTATTCTCCCAGAACGTCTCAACACGAGTTATTCAGATATTCGCATCAATTATTTTTCCTCTTTTATGGACTGCTGGTCAGCCATTCACTAGGGTAAGTAAAATCGATAAATTCGTGATTTATCAAATATCATGAGTTGATTGATAGATCGATCCAAACGACCATTTTTGAAAAAAAATCAGTTTAAATATAAATTATCAACCTGGCAATAAATCGATCAAACGGTCGGTAATTCATTATTCACTAATCAGTCAATCTTTTAATCAATCAACATCCCTATAATCTCCCTTTGTACATTTCTTCTCTGTTACTAGGCATGGAAGTTAACGGCAGATAGAGAGATTTCGAAATATATCTTTTTGTGAAATTTAAGATAATCACTTCAACTTCTCAATTTCAAAGTTTGAGATAAATCGGATATTCATTTTGATACAGTAAACCTTTATGTGTAGTATAACAGTACATAGGATACTGGGTAAAATAAAAATTTCGGATCCGGAACTTCTTAACATAATTGGGATTTTCTATACGAAGGACATCGATTTGAGCTTAACTATTTCATATAGAGATTAGTGTGTGGACAAATATATTATATATAAAAACACGATTTGTTAGAAAATTGAGGGTGCCATCCTGGGGAAATCTCTGCTAAGTCAACAATTATTACTTTTCCATAACGAATAAGACGGTTTTAATGAAGTTATTTTCAAAATTTAAATACAAATACTATTATATATATATAGTACCAGTATGCAGATTTTGAAAACTATATTTAGTAGATGTGACCTTCCTCCCCCGGTCAAGGATTTGACCCCGGGCAGAAATTTTCTGCTTGACACTGGGAAAGAACTCTGAATAATGAGAGACAAGGATCCGAATCCTTTTGCTTATGCCAGCGTTATAAGTATATATAATGTTCAACTTACCAAAAAATAACTATATGTGTTGTTTTTATACCACAGTGGTGTTCTTAAAGAACAGTGTAATTTGCCAGCACACAATCCCGGATGTATTATGATAGACGAACCTATAGCGGAACCTGAACCCGAGACCTATTCATTTAAATCAGGCATAAGGCCATATCTTGTAGAGATGGGGTCTGGTGTAAATATTACAACTTTCTGCGTTGAAAAGCCAGTCTTCCGATCCCATCCATCAGAGGTAATAATGTATTTACAAGACTCGCATGTTGCAATATGCGGGTTCGAATTTTGAATGTTAACCCAAAGGCCTCTTTAGTAGGGTTATAAATGAGAATCCTATTCTCGAAGTTTGGGGAGGAAGGTTGGAAGATTTTTTTTCTATAGCTGGAAGGGTGCTGATTCAGAATTTCGGGATCCAGCCTCTGGAAAATGTGGGGAATTTTGAAAAATAAGGGGGTAAAATTAGAACAGGGGTAAATTTGAAATCAAGTCAAATTGTGTTTAAATGTACAACAATGTATTGGTCTGCTTATATAAGGATTAAAAAAGTATAGTTTGTCTAGGTTCCGACCTTTAGTTATACAGGTACGGCCTTATTAAGGTTCAAGGTCAACCTGGGGTAAAACTTACCCAGTGCTCCGATTTTGTTAAAACTGGTGTCAAATTGTTCGTCTTGCTTTATTTTGCAATGTTTGGCATTTGTTTACGCATTTAGTGAGCAAAATGTAACACGGGTCTACATGGTCTATAGGGGTCACCAAAATTGATCTTAAAATTGTATACAGTGCTGTCACCCAAGAATTAAAATGCATTTTGTACTTCAGTATGACCAGAGCAATTTTGACACGAGTTTTCAACAAAATTGAGCCCAGGATACTGTTTGCCCCAGGATGACATTGAACATTACCAGGGCTGTAGCTGTGTAACCAAAGGTCAGAACAAGACAAACTATACATTTTTAATCCTTATAATGAGATAAATACATTGGTGTACATTTAAACACGATTTGACCTGATTTCAAATTTACCCCTGTACTAATTTTACCCCCTTATTTTACAATGTTCCCGACATTTCCCAAAGGTTGGACCAAAAAGTCTGATTCAGCAGCCTCCTAACTATAGAAAAACATCTTCAAACCTTCTTCCCCAAACTTCGAGAATAAGATTCTCATTTCTAACCCTACTATACTTGTTTGTTTGTTTGTTTGGTTGTTTGTTTGAACAAATCAATCGGTGTCGGCGTTCTGGGGCGCCTAATTCAACGTCACCGTCGGACCTTTATGCCTTTTGCTCTTATGTTTTGCATGTTCTTTTATTCTTATTATATTAAAAAGCAATTATAAAAGTAATTATAAAAATTATAATCAGAATTTCTTTCTCTCATACGATTTTGGATTTTGAGAACAGCGTTGTTTGGCGGCGTCAGGGGTTGGACGGAACATCCGTGCTCACTCACTATTAGAGATTGCTTATAATAGTACAAATTACTTACAATGTTAGTCTAATGTTCATCCAAACTGGCACTTAATCCTACAAAGATATGGCGTAAGATTGTTTTGCTGCCACGTATACTTTATATCCTGTTGCCACGGGTACCGCCTCTTAAATCTATCAGTTAGTTGATTGTAGACAGAAAGCAACCTAATAATTTAGTGAAACAGAAGTAGCCTGCAGAAATCATGAGCGTACACGGCAAAACAATGACGTTGCACAATAACATGTAACGTTCTTACGGTTCTGAAAATGTTTGGGATTGAAATGTTCGCTCACATGCACTCAAACAAAACGTAGCTAAAAACTCTTTCAGATGCATAAAGAACTATCTGAAGATTTTCAAATATTTTTGTCTCTTTAAAGAACCGTCTATAACTTAAACCTAAACCTGAAGAGTGTTTTGCTCTGAATCACATAGCTGGCAGTTTTTCCAAGAACCAACTAGTAATATATTTTGGTAATAGAATCTGCTGATCGTTGAAATTAACCACCAGTTCCCGTATTGTTAACGGGAAAACGTTGGAAATAGAATTGCTAGTGGAATTGGCAACTTACCGTAATTTCAACAGAATTGCCAAGTAGTTGACCGTAAATTTTACAGTCATCTGTTACATAATTATAGACTTAACATATTTGGCACCCTCTACAGAGCCACTTGAGTATAAGTACTAAAAAGTTTTTCTAAGTCGAATATTAACTTTTAGTCTATGATATAATTCCAAAGATCAGTGAATCTCTTGTATATAACATTTTAATGTGAGAAATAAATTTCAACCATCAATTGCTTATCTTGTTCCCTTCAGACATGGTGTTTCATCTTGATTCCCGCATGTATGTACCTCATAGAGAGGTTTTGGAGAGCGGTCCGTAGTCACCAACCGGTAGACCTTATAAGTATTCGTATGCATCCCTGTGACGTCATCGAACTTGAAATGCTACAGGATAATTTTAGCGCCAAACCAGGACAGGTTCGTTTCAATCATAAATTTAATGTATATAACTATGTCGATAAGATTTGTACGGGGAAACTGTTTGTTTCTGATAAACTCACGGAAGCTGCAAGGATTTTAGAAAATAAAGAAAATGGAAGTAGTCAATTATTGCAGCGAAAATATAATAACTAAAAAATGGACTATTTAAAGTTTCATTCAATTCAGAGATTAAAGAATATCATATGTCCTGTTAATATATAATTCCTTAACATTGCCTAACAAATGAAAATTATTCATTTTAGTTAATTTAAACATGACGGACCTCACCTTGCCAACGTTACCCAACTCCAGCCACTATTTAGCAGGATTCCACGGAAAAGTCATTCTTGAGGCAATGCATAAGAATTAGATTATCAATGTATTATTGATTAATAATTTTTCATTTCAAGCACTTCTGTGGTGCATGTTTATCTTTTGCTATGTGCCCAAGTTGTAATACTGTAGTTCAGGTTTGCAAATTGTGACGTTTTATGTTGGGACAATTTAGCCTGTTTAAGTGTGATTTTGTCACGGTTCCTTAACGTGCTTATATCAGAATGATTTACGTGAAAAAGTTAACTAGTTTGCATTATTTTTTGCAATATGGCAATGTAGGACTGTAGTCATGCTATGAAAAGTCCGACACCCTGGATGGAACCGACAAGAAAACTACACAATGCGAGGGTATATACAAAAAAATCAACAACAAACCAAAACGCACAGAACCACAAGATGCCAGAAAAAAATATGTGTGTGTGTGGAAACCGCCAGTTGCGCTACTGCATATGCCAAAATAAATTCATATATTACTCCACTAGTTTTTTAAAAACATATCGGGTGTATTAATTCACAAACACCAAGAAAATTTAAATTTGAATTTCAGAAATGAAAGATGATGTTGATGAAGCTGTTGGTTATGTTGAGTTAGTGTTATTATTTTTTTCGTCAGAGATTTCGAAATTATTTTTTTTATACTAATTAAAAATAGCACACTAGAACTAAAGTAGTAACCTAAAATGCACAATTCCGAATTTGAGATGAATCGGATTTTTCGTTTTGATGCAGGTAATATTTATGTGTAATAGCAGTACCATAGGATACTGGTATAACAAAAATTCCGGATCGGAATTTTATAAAAATAAAGTTGTGATTTTCATATGAAGGAATTCGATTTAAGCTTAGCAATTTCCACAGTGATTAGTCTATGGAAAAGCATTATGTACATGCAAAACACGATTTTTTTTAAATTGAGGGGCGCCCTCCTAGGAAAAATCTCTGAGTCAGCCTTTACTCAATTAAAAATAATGGATTTCATAGAAATTGTATGGAAGCATTTTAGGGACGTTGTTTTTTTATCCTCTTGTTTTATGATTATACTTTTTAATGCCTGAAAAGGCTGACAGTAATTCATTTCCTTCTGTACAAACTGTGAAATTCGTCCCATTTTCCCACCCTAATTATGTAATAGGCGTGCAACACGAGTGTGCTAGCCAATCACTGCACGCGCCGGTTTCACTGCTTCAACGCATCAACACAAAACACAGATCTTTATTACAATCAAGTAAATGAATTGCGATGAAATTTCAAGAGGTGGAAAAAAAATGGCCAAGAATTTTTGCATTTGACACCCAATCTCATGGATAGCATTTTGGGACACCTTGTATAATTTTATTATTTAAAACAAACCAATCTAAGATCATTATGTGTCCATGGACATGTAGTGGTAAAGTTTACGCTGATGGTATGTTTGTGTGCATGGATAAGCTTAGGGCAATCCAGAGAATGTATTGGATGCACACGTATCGGATATGGCTTGTATGATCATGAAATCGACATGTCTCAAAACAATAACTGTGTATGTGGGTTGCGAATTGTGTAGCGTCTTTGCACAGGATGACTAAGTGTAACTCAAATAGTAAGTTGATTTTTGAATACGTGGAAACTAAACAACTTCTTCACCGTTTGTACTGCAAGAACTTTAAAGGAGTCAATCAAAACCTTGATGACAATCACGTAACCTCCTGTTACCAATACAATGCTGGCCCTATTCGTTTTACTCTTCTATAATGAAACAAAGTGGGGCAAAAGATCATGTTTTAAAATTACACATGCAAAACGCACTTTTACCTTAAAAAAAACAGTATGTAAATTTTAATCAAAAACTTATAAGACAGGGAATATGAATCATGTGCTTTTTTTGCAAAAGTAAAAAGCAAGGACAGATATAAATGATAATTAAATGTTAAATGTACTACCGGGATTGCCGATATTAACTGGAAAAATATTCTGGGAAAAAAAGTCAAAGTGCATGTAAGTCTAAAATATATAGGCCCTGGATTAGATTTTTCGGAGTTTCTTTTTGAAAACTATTTCTTTCGTGCACGTAAAACTTCAAAAGGGAAAGTGGCCCGGATAATGTGTTGATGAATTTCAAAAAAATAGGGTAGTAGAGCTGGAAGGGAATCTCATTTTCTATGTAAAATGAAATAACGACTGAGAGCGGTTAAATGTTCACACAAAGTTCGCATCTTCAGGTCCCCAAATTTTGCGGTTCATAACAAATTGTATGTTGGTATTCAGTCCTTTAAAAAGAATGGTGCATACCTTTTTTTCATACCTTTTCTTTTCTGCATGCTAGTTGTGACATTACTCCACGCCGGTCAGGTAAGCTGGATTTATATAATCTAATTTAAATTAAGATTAAAAAAATATCTGTGTCATTTTTTATCTTACCAGTACGTTCTTCTCCAATGTCCAGACTTTCGCAACTAGAATGGCATCCATTCACTCTCACAGCAGTAAGTTCAAACATAATACTTTGACGATGTGACGATGTATGTACAATATTATTATAGTAGATTCAACCCATCGTGTCACCTCTAGTACTTGTCCCAAAGGTACTAGCATTGAATGAGGGGATGTGCAGTGGATGGAAATTTTAATCCAGGCTAAATCTATTGCACTGTATCCCGATAGCAGAGCAAAATCAATTCTGTGCTTAATGAAATCATTCAATTTAGTCAACATAAACCATTTACACATGCAACCATTTAATGCTTTCAATACATCTACAATCGTAATTTGGTTCAAAACGGTATTCAATGTAACAGGTGAGTTGATTATTTGGACTTAGAGCGCTCGTGCTTTGGATACAAAGGAATACAAAGTTTTTGTACTCTCTATGTAAAACATGAGAAGGCCAGATTATTATAGCTATTCAATAAAACAGATTAATAACAGGGCCACAATTCCCTGCCTCCTCTCCCACTAATCGCCGCTGTTCCAAAACTATTCGCCTCGGGACACATGGGTTGAATCTACTAAGGGAGGTTAGTTATCAGTGTCAAGGCCTGTACGGCCGGCAGCCTGCGGAATTATTTTGTTCGTGGATTAATCGAACAAAAGAATTCCACGTTTGACGTTCAAGTATTCGCATATTTGCGTATACAACTAAGCCTCCTTATTGTTTATCGCCATGCGTGAAGAGGCCGGGTTCGAATTGATTTTTTGCCGGGTGCTCATTTCTTGCATGTAAAGTGGACTTTTAACCTCTTTCCAGTGGTCTCTTTGGAATAATTTCTCTTTTAGATAAAGGAAAGCTTTGCATGTTTTGTGTATTTTTCTTCCAACTTTGACCTTTTTGGTACATATATCCCTTA
The DNA here is from genome assembly GCA_023653785.1 of Ophioderma brevispina. Lineage (NCBI taxonomy): Eukaryota > Metazoa > Echinodermata > Ophiuroidea > Amphilepidida > Ophiodermatidae > Ophioderma > Ophioderma brevispina. Next base: position 20,004 of record JAMKCH010017392.1, read on the forward strand.
AATCCCGAATGCCATTTTTTTGCCAATTTTCAAAATCACGGAGCGGGCCATGCCTTGTGTTTACGGGGATATTGCTCCTGGATCTAAAATCCAATAACCGCTACATCCTTTTTTACGATGATCGTCAGGTTGCTAGTTATTTTTTCTAGGACGCAAGGGTAACCATTTTCTCTGAAATTGAACTTTTGGGTAATTGGTGGTGCATCGCGCCCCATTAGGTCTATGCCTGAAAAAAATTATTCTTTAATGTTTCACAAAAAGATGTTGATTTACAACATTACAGTCACAAAAGAAATGTGTTATATTCATAGATACAAATAGGCGGAGATCATAAACTGTTAGGCCAAAAAAAAACAAGTTGTCTCGGAAGAAGAAAATGTGAAAATGAGAAATGCGTTTTTTTTTTTGTTAGAAAAATGCGAATGCGAAATGAAGGAATTGTTTAATTGTTTTTAATTGCACTTTGGCCCTTTTTACTTTTTCGGCCGAAATTTCATTTTTGAAAAACCTCCCCAAAAAGTCAAGGTGAGCAAAAAAAACTAAAAAAAAAAATAATGCCCGAAAAGACCAATTTTAGACAAAATACGCGCGATCTTCTGAGACAAATGGTTTTTACAGGTATATGTAATTGATGTACCTTTATTAAATGTTGTCTTTTTACCGTTTTAAAGTGACATTCAAGATATCCGATGGTGATGATCATACCTTTCTTCTGTTTAGCCCTTGGTCCTTCGGCGGACACAAAATAAAACCTATGCTGTGAAAGTTTAATTTAAACGCTCAGTTTTAATGTTATAAGTATTTTTTGTGTTTTCATTTTCCGATAGGGCACTTTCACAGGGCGGTCAATAAGGTTAATTGGGCCAGACCTGTCCTCCAGAACAACCCAAGCATGCGGAGAATTACAAAAGAATCACCTGCAAAAAATATTATTAAATTTTTCAGGTGAAACAGGTGCATGTATTGTATTCTTCGCCAGCCGGATGTTTGGAGGGGAGGGCAAAAAAAAGTCCATTCAAACATAATCTACCTTCCGTGAAAGGGCCCATAGGGCACTGTGTTAATTTAATTGTCCGGAACCTTTAATACAAACCAACCCGCTCCAGTTTTCTAAACAAAGAGATGTTGCATCTTCGTTTAGAATTCGTTATAGAGAACAAGGCACATTGAAAATATTAGGCGCCCTCAAGATTTTTCAAAATCGATTATTTTGCCATGGTTGTAAAACTTTATATACCAAAAGCACTCACCCTGAAATGATTAAGACCAACCAGCTTCCTTATGGGTAAACAGAAAACGATTTGTAATTTAACGTCGCAGACGACGCTACAATCAGAGACGGACGAAAAAATGGTCGTTAACACAGAACACGCCACGCCGAGCATGTTCCCCGCTTGCACACTTTTGGACGGTCTATAACCTTTGTGGTTTTATATCAGTGGAGTCCGAGTCACAAATTCATGTAATTACACATTTGTTGATTAACGTTCTGGAAAAAATTAAAAGTTGGCCTACAAATTACCTAGAGATCTTTATCCTCAATCACATGTCCCTACGGTTTTGTCGGGGGTATGATTATATTATGTGTAAAATATATCTCTGTTCTTCCAATGGCTCTACTAGATTTGAGAGCAAATTGAAGATTTCATATTTGTGTGAATGAAAAATGTTGCCCAGGGCCGCTTTAACTTGGCGATAGGCTTTGTGATGTGAAAAAAAATGTTGTAAAATAACAAATATTTTTTGTAAAAAAAAAACATTGAGGCTACCCTTCCAACGATATATTTTTTCCTTAATCCGTGTGTATGTCTTTATTCCAGTGTCCCCGAACTCAAAAAAACCTTCATTTAAATTACATCTTACGGTGTCCAAGGCGATTGACAGGTAAGTTTTCAAGGAAATCATACAAGTTGTTAAATAGAAAAATAAGATCTTTAATTCACTCCATGCTTTGCAGATGCGAAAGACCATCTATTACCCAGTAAGGATGGGCAAAGTGACCTAAACCAAACACAAATTTTGGTTAACATGATAAACACGCCCGGAATAAGATTGGCCGGTCGTTGTCTGCTGATAAACCACAGAAGCGTAAAGTCGTTAATAAAATACGTTTTCATTTTATATTTCAGGTCCCAAATAAAAGAAGCCTTATTAATTCTAGTTGGAACAAACAAAAAGTAGACAATTTCAAGAAAACTCTGAGGTGCCAAGGTTAAGAATAGGACGATACCGGAAATGAATACTCAAGAAACAAGGTTATCAAATGGTATTTACTCTGCATGAACATTCACAATTTTAAGAGATCTAAAAGTTGATATTCATTGTGCGTTGGTTTTTATATTACAAAATATAGAGCCACGCTAATCTTCTGTCAATAACATTAAATTTGGCTTGTTCTATTCCTTACCTTGTGCTGTGATTGCCTTTTTAATAGATTCATGAGAGGGACCTACGGTAGTCCAAGGTGAAGATGTTTTCGGTATCGTTACCAGCGTGGTATGAGGTGGAGTTGGGGTTACGCCCCTACGAGCCCGTTCTTACAAGCTCGTGTTGTAGGTAAAGGCAACTGGAAAGATTCTGTAGGCATTTACAGATATATTAAAATTTTAATTGATAAAATGGTCGGACATTAGATAGCGCCTTTCATTAAAATAACACAAAACGCTTTTTAAATTTTATTCCGATGCCAACTAGAATGCGTCGGGACATTTGCCATACACCTGACCTAAGCATTAGGCATTACCTTTTGGGATGGTCGCTTGGGCTGTGCTCATTGGTCTTTTCTAACAGCTCCCCGTTTCGGCACCTTGGTGGAGAGAGAAGAGCCTAAGTTCTTGTCTAAGTGCGGCAATACGTTGGTCACGGCAGGAATCGAAATTATATAGGTTTGCGTTAATTCTATACGATAGGATCCATTCAATCTATTTATATATATTTTTCACAGCGATGAACCAAAAAGTACAAACTCGCAGATTATAAATTTTATTTGGGTGTGTAGAAACTGGGAGTGTTTTATATGGTTGCGGAGCTTATATCTACGTTACATAAAAAGGTTTTTTAAGACTATATTCTCTAAATGCAAAAGAGTAAAATTTCACTCTCTTTTAGAAGTGACTACAAAGTCCACTCCGAAAGGAGTGAAAGTTCACAATTTCAAAGAACATTTTTGGATCCATTTTCTCTTGGTTAATTATACAAAATGATCAAATTTCGGTATTTCTGCAAGATCAATGTAATTGACCCCTCAAAACAAATTTTGAGGGTTGAAATTTCCTCTTTTTTTATAGTGGGACATGGATTAAATCTGAAAGAGTGAAACCACCTATTGAAGTGGCATGCATGAAACTATACCATTCAATAAAATAATGCAACCTCCCAATAATTTCTGGACTCTATACATACATGATTACACACTACTGACCCTTGTTGCATGAATTCAATAATGAGTGATTTTTATGTCTGTGTAAGAAAGTATCACAAGACTGGATCTTCCCCAAGCTGGTATCTCCCAAACATTCAAAGACAATGCCTCCTCATCCTTTAACGCACCACTTCCTTGGCACATCCTGTTAAAAACTCCCATGGGAAGTATTCAGAGGATACCAAACCAAGTACCAAGTATAAAATAATTACTGTCCTTAATAGATCTTCTAACGATTTAACCGTTTTCTTTTGTACAATATTGTGCATTTTTTCGAAAAACAACTACAGAAACGAATATGTCGACAAAAAAATTACCAAGAATATTTTAAACATTACGAAAACTAATCTTCAACTGTAACCTATAGGTGCCCGCGATTAATGTAGGCACTTTATTCATATGACGTTGAAAATAAACAATGCAATTTAGCCAATTCAGTCCTTACGCCATTCTACATCTACACTTAATTAGTATACTTGTCATTAATAGCAATTCCGTTAGGTTTTGGTTTACCAAACCAATTTAATTGGCACAAAAAGCTGACACGTGAGCTTAGAGAATCCTTGCACAAACATGTTCCGTATGGATGATGATCCCATGCCGAGGACGTTGAGAAAAGGTTGTATTTTGGAGTTCGGTGTGAATAGTATCATTGTCCGGCAGGTCATAGTCAGGGTTCCATAGACGACAAAGGAATAAAGCGTAAAACTTAATGTTGCGTGAAGAGTCAAAGAATCGATTCCGAGTGTTCACCATTGTTCCCGGACTGTGAGCCCGGAGGGACCATATATCCTGCCACAAGGCCTGGTTGCATGTTTTGTTTTCCACGGATTTTAACTCGAAGTGACGTTACCCCGCGCTATTGTTGCAAATGGCATAACCAAAATATAAGTAACCTTGATTCCAGACAAAGTACTGGGCCACAAATAAAGTAGCGCGAATGAACAAGTACGCCACTCTTTACCATTTTAATCTTCAATTATGAAAGGTTGTCGGTCCTTGCGATCTCAAAACATTGTAACTTAGTTTCGCGTCCACAAAAAAAAACAATGTTCAATGATATATTTCAATATCGCCCCGTTATCTTTTTGCCTTTATTTTCTTAAAATTGTAGAGCGTTTGGGTTTTAGTAGATGTTAGGATTATTCAAAAAATATAGAATTAGTTACTAGCAAAACATTGGCTAATCTTTGAACACGGCAAAGCGGACTACAGTCGCTCTCAACGGTCAAATTTGTCAAATTTTGTTTCAAAAAGGTCAAAAATTATTAATTACAAGTGCATATTCAGAATCAGAATTGAAAATGCATCTAAATAAGTCCACCAAACAAGCCTATCTTTGCTGATATTCTTTTTAGATGGCTTTCCAAATGATCTGCAAAGCATTTGTGACGCCATGTAAAGCAAATGAAATATGTTCTATATTACGTATACAGAATGGCCAGATGTCGAAAGGGTTCAAGGAAAGCAGCTGAGTTGGCTTGCCATTGACATGTGGTGGCACTGTACACTCGTCGATTCATCTAGGCCGACACCCAGGACCGTGTTTGACCAAATCAGCCAAAATGCAACGCCTATAAAGATAACCCCTTTGTTTTTATAAGTTGTAAATCGTTTTTTACCTTCTGATATGATTTGTTTTCATGTCAAAATGAAAATCCTTTCTTTTGTCAAAAAAATTTTTGAGAAGGAAAAATCAATTTCAAGGTTTGCATTTTATATACCAAAAACACACGTAAAGGCTATTTGAGCGGCTATGGCGACTAACCGGAGTGCCCGCGGGTTCAAAAGTCAACCAAAATGATATCGGGTCAGTACAATAGAAATGGGTAGAGAAAAGTTTTATGGGTTTTTAGCCAAAATTGCGATCTAGATGTGCCTAAAAAAGATGGTTTCAGGAGTAAAACTGAGGGTTTTTTGTTGTTGATTTTTATTTTGAGACCGCAGCACATTGTAAGAAATTATATACAGGGATTTAAAAAAATCGCACCATTCGCCATCATAAGATAAAACACACACACCGCACGCACACATAAACACCCAC
>JAMKCH010017393.1:0-23009 GCA_023653785.1 Ophioderma brevispina
TCATGCTGATAGGCCTCGCTTTGGGATTGTGATTATGATTTGTGTGCACTAAGTACTTCAATTGGGAGTACAGAAGTATGGCTATTACAATATTGTTTCCTGCAGTCATCATGGGAGCTTCAATTGGTGTTTATTCTGTCAATTTCAATTAATCCAAACATCAAAAATTTAAGGTCTGTATGTAGTAAAAGTTTGGGTAAATGTTAACTTAATTATCCCACTGTCATCTTACACAGGTAATCCTTGCTGTTTATTACTCAGGTATCAGGATATCAGTGTTTAATACCAATAACGATTGCTTATAACCGGTTCTCTGTAATTTGCATAATCGAATGGCATAAAATGCAGAGTATCAAGTTTGTGAGCAGTCACCACATTGAGTTATAACTCTTTTATTGGCATTAAGTTAGTACCACCTGAGCACAAGTCTTGAGTATAAAAGGCATTATGAACTTGCCCTTTTCACGCTAAGTTTGAAGGTCTCCTGTGGAATGGTCTAGAAGGTTTAATGCTTGGCATTGAACCAATTAATGGCAGTCCAACTAGCAACGTCGTAAATCTGCACAGAATTTAATTGCTTCCCATTGAAAGGTTGGTGGAGCTGAGATAAGTTTATTCACATTATGGTGGTTAACAGGGCTACTGTTTTTGTATGGCATTGTTGAGTGAGAGTGTGTGTCTCAGTCATACCATTTTTCTTGTTGTCTGGCTATCCACTCCATGCATGGCACACATTAAAAGTGCGTGTTCTGATCGTCGTGTGGAGATAAGGAATGGGGAGGACGAATTGTAGGGCTTGGGGACCCCCCTGATTTACCCGGAAGTAGTAATCGATTTTGATATCAGAACGAAAGGCCGTATTTTTCTCATTATCATCCTGGAAATTTTGAGCCCTCAAGTCCATTTCATCGCCCAAGATGTAAACAACAAAAACCCACCTTTTAGTGGTTAACCATCATATTAGCACAGTATTGAATAGGGCCTTTTGTGCAATATGCATTAATTCTTCTACCATCAAAACCGCAAGTTTGTTTTCCACGGTACTTTATGGGGTGTGCAAGTCGCCAGCTCTCATATCAATTAGAGAACACAATCGATATAAATCGAACAACACCTTTACGCTGTACAGTTCCACACTACCTTCTCCTTCAAATCCTTAACTTCAAGGTCGTGATTTACCAACATCATGTTCATAATAGTTGCCACTTAATCTCAATTTACTCTCAAAACGTGGACTGATGAGCCGTGTGATGGAGCTGGAGCTTGGTAGGGCTTCAAAAATAAACGTTTCACCACAATGCAATTGTGATGTGTTTGTTGTGTGTGTGTGTGTCTGCAAATTAACAAAGAGAACGCACAAAAGACACCATAACCCCTCTCATCCCTGGGCTACACTTGATAAAAACTTCCTTCCTCTCGGCTAAGAAATTAAATGCATTGTTATCATGGCCTCCAAAGTTTGTAAAAGTAGACCTTATCCTCTAAGAGGTCCCTTTTTACCTTTTGAACTCTCATCACAAAAAGTGGACTGTCTTGTCAGAGGTTCTTTAATTTTTACCTGTTCATCAAAAAAATCAGGAAAATGTGAACCTTTAGTGGAAATGATTTTTGGTTCATCATTTATCCTTGGTAGTAGGCCTATTGGCCATATTTCATGAGTGCTTGGATGTTTAAGTCTGACCATGTTGTTGCTGTATGATATACAGGACTCACATCTGATCATAACAAAATCCTTTCATTGCTCTCCTCTGGGTCTCCCTCACATGAACACTTGGTGCGTACTCTTGGGTTGCTTAACCATTGAGTGAAACCACCTGTCAGCAACTCCTAATTATATACTTGAGACTTGTGATCAGGCTATCAAGAAACTGGACCCAACGTGACTGAATGATCGTAACTCAAAATACGTTGACAACTCCACCCACAAAAAACCTCTGCATTTTATGCATTCTGCATTCTGCAAATTACAGAGACGAGTGCTTATACCTTATGTTGTGTCAATCAGTGTGCTTGCAATTGTATGTTTACACTAATAGGGTCACTTACCTTGCATGGACACATTCCATGTGTCTGTTGGTATTTCCAGGATCAACACCTTTCTGGTCAGATGATGCTAGTAAGCTCTAGTGGGGCTCTAGTCATAGTTTTTACAAGGGACTAATATATTAATAATGTAACATTTTGACACATGAAAAATTTTGAAAAATGGTTTTATATTTCCTCAGCAGAATTGTAAATTTGTTGTTTTTTCCATGATAAGCCCATGCATGCCACCTTGGAAATAGAATTTGCCACTAAGTGATTGCTCAATATTAAAATTATTCTGGTCAGTCAGATAGTTAATACCTTACCCAGTAAAATAATTTCCTTTCTCAATTAAAATAACGTCTGGAATTTCCTTATCCACTAACCTTTCTGTGTGTGTGTGTGTTTGCGTGTGTGTGTTGGTGTTGTGTCGGTGTGCTGGGCGGTGAGTGCGTGCATGTGTGTGTGTGTCTGTGTATTGTGTGTCTCTGTCTGTATGCCTGTCTGTTGCCCGTCTCTCTGCCTGTCATGTTTGTAGGTGTGTGGTTATATGTCTGTGTGTTGTAAACAACTGTCAAAAATAAGTAATTTTTTTTATTGTATTCATAATTTTGCACCTTCTGGTTTATTCATTGATCATAGCTATCCTTGAGAAAAACTTATTCTCAAAATTTGAGGCTGAGGCTCCCGATCTTGCAGTTTGTGTTATTACAATTGGCGTTACCACAGTCCATAGGCTACTGTGCTGTAATTCTGTCCATTTACGGACAGAAAATACAAAATTTGATGCGACAGATGGACCAGAATTTGCAGGTAGATGGGCACACCCATGGATTACTAAGGCTCAGGTTCAGATGACATAAAAATCTCAACCTTTTTAGGTAAGTTGGGGGGGACGAGGCTATGGATCATGAAATGCCCTTTAACATTATTGAACAATGTATTAACCGTATTACAATGGTCAGTCGGATAAGTTATTTTTTTTAGTATATTAATATCCTCTCTACCCCAGTAAAAATCTTTCTTTTGAATTTAAAATAAAACTGGTCTGGAATTTCCCTGAAATCCCACTAACCTTTGCCGTGTGTGGTGTGTTCTGTTGTGGGTGGGGTTTTTGCTGTGGGTGCGTGGTGCATGCGTGTGTGTCTGTGTATGTGTGTCTATGTCTGTATTGCTGTCTTGGACCGTTCTCTGGCTGTCATGTTTGGAGGTGTGTGTCTACATGTGTGTGTTATAAACAAATGTCAAAAATAACATTATGAGCAATGTATTAAAAGTATTCAAAATGCGCAAAGGCAAGACCAAGAAATCAATTTAGGCAGGGGGCCAAACCCTAATATTCCATTGCAAAACACTGACATTACTGCTATAAAAGCGTGCCCTATCTGGGTAGCTTCAATGGACCATAAGTAACATTACTAGGGTGGACACGTTTTTCAATCAGCTGCCCGGGGGGTGTTACGAGGGCGGTCAAGTTACTTGGTGTCAAAATGTTTAAACTGCCTCCAAATCCCATGTAATATAGCTCAAATCTATTCCTTATGTAAACCAGGAGTAAAAAAGTCAATTTGAATTCACATGCGTGGGATGCTTCCTTTCCAAGATATTGGGAAAATAGGCTTAAAGGTCAAATGTTTAGTCAGAAAGGTAAATTTGTAATACCAAGATTTCTGTAAAAAATATTAAAAAAAATATTAATTATACTGATTCAAAATTATGACTTTTATTTGAATAGGGTTGGTTCCCTTTAATAGGGATGGGTGTAATGTCCCCATCCCAATAGAGTCCTACAGGGAAATTTAACCCCTTACAGTATACAAGAAGTGAATCCAAAAATGCAAACGCCTTTCATATTTGGAATCAGCTATCATTAACATTTCTAACAAATTCTAATTATTCTTTTTTACAAAGAAATCGGTATTACAAACATTGACCTTTTGAATAGAAACAAAGGACCTTTAGCTATTTTCCACATATCATTGGAAAGGAAGACACCCACGAATGGACCACAATTGACTTTTTTACTCTGGTTTAATACCATAAGGGAATTAATTTGAGCTACATTACATTAGATTTAGAGCAGTTTAAAACATTTGGACCCCATAGTAAATTACCCTCATCTTGTATGTCCCGTGCCAGCATGGTGTATTTACGTTGTCCACCATGGGGTGTGTATTGATCCATTCTAACAACTATGACATGCTAAAGTTTATGCATTGCGATGCAGGGTTGACCTGCTGCCCCCCTATGTTATTTGTATTGTACATATGTAATAAGTGTATGTGTGTAGCAGCGGTTGTGAAAGTATTTACCCACGGTGTATGTAGTCTGTGATGATTTTTCCAATCATTTGAGGAAGGGCCTCCCCCCGGGGGGGGCATGGACATTGGAAAAGAGGTACGGGTATTATGTGCGCCCTTAAGATCCCCTTTCGCGCTCTCCAGCGTTCCCAAGACCCCCAGTTGAAGCAAATCAGTTCTTAAGGTCCCCCTTTTCAGAAAATGTTTGGCCTCAGAAGCCAAAATTTTAGCCAAAATTTAAGCTTCCCAAGCCTGCAATTCCTAAAATTTCAGTTACCAAGGCCCCATACTTCGGAGACAAAGCCGTTCCCAAGCCCAAGTTCGGAGGGGAAAATCGGGGCCGCAATCCCGACCTGAAAAATAAGTTGTGTCCCCCCCCCGGAGGGCACCTCAAGGGTTAAGTTTAGTAGAAATGAATATTAAAGGGAATTAAAGGTATTCCTAGAAACTTCATTCCAATTTTCAGCCCCATATGTCAAAGCATTGTGATTCCAAAATATTTTCTGGGAAAAAAAAATGGATTTTTTTTTTGTTTTTTAATGGAGGAAATGGATATTCGAAGCATTTGAGGAAGAGCGCCATAAGGGTTAAGCTGACAAATTAAAGGGAGGCAATATGCAGGTTAATTAATTGAGTTCGATGAGTTGTTTAGAGTTTTTTGTTGTGTTGGTTTGAGAAATTGATGAATAGAGTTCATCCATGATGTTGTTTTCTTAGAATTTTGATAAGTAGAAAGGAATAGTTGTTCAGATTTTTTTTATGGGAATGTACTTTGGCATTTGCATTGGAGGAAAAACAGCATCAAATTGTGAATTAAAGGGGGCATTATGCAATTGCAAAACATTACTATGGAGTTATTGATGAGTTGGTTAGTGAGTTTTTGCGTTTTGGCGAGTATGGATGAGTTCATTGTGAGTTATGTTCTAAAAGTTATTTTGGTGAGTTAGAAAGGAGTTTCATCAAAGAGGTTATGTTCAGAACTTTATAAGAGTTATTTGTTGAGTTGTGGAGTTCATAGATGAGTTATGTTTTAGAGTTTTTTGATGTTTGGTGAATTATAAATGGAGCCGTCAATGAGTTTTAAGCGTTATTGGTTAGTGAGGTATGAATGGAGTTCATGATTGAGTTTGTTCTAGAGTTAGTTTGTGGAGTTATGGAGTTCATCGGTGAGTTGGTTTAGAGTTTTTTTGATATGTTTTGGTGCGTTATACAATGGAGCCATCAATGAGTTGTTTTAGTTAGAGTATTTGTTAGTGAGGTATGAATGGAGTTTCATTGATGAGTATGTTGTTAAAGTCATTTGGGTGAGTTTGGATGGAGTTCAAAACCTGTTAGAATGTTTAGGTTTTTGTTGGTGAGTTGTGTGGCATTCATTGATGAGTTATGTTTTTGAGGGTTTTTTGTTTTGTTTTGGTGAGTTATGATGGAGTTCACACAATGATGAGTTGTTTTTAGCAGTTCTCTGTTGGTGAGATAGGATAGAGTTCATTGATGAGTTATGGTTTTAGAATTTTTGGTGGTGCCAAAAGAAATAAAAAAAAAAAAGGTGTGGCCGCTTGTATCTATTAAAAGGCCCATTATTTACCTTTTTTAAAGGGCAATTCCCATTAATCAAAGTTACCATTAATTCCTTCCATGTTTACCAATTTTAAAGGGGCCATTCAGGCCATTTCTCAGTACCAATTAAAGGCTATTCCTCCAATTGCCAAAAAGGGCCATTCCATCATTACCTTGGAAAGGGCAAAGGCAATTTTATTTAAATTAAAGTGCCTTCCTTTCATTTACCAATAAAGGGACATTTCCTCATTTACTAAAATTTAAAGGCTATTCGCCATTTACCAAAATTAAAGGACCATTCCTCAATTAACCAGTTAAAGGGCCATCCCAATTAAAGGGAATTATATGTTTTTTGAAAAGGTTAGATTATAATTGCATGAAAGAGGCATGTAATTTTCAAAAAAAACTGACAGGAATGTATTTTTTGCACCATGTGAAGAAGAGCCACCGCCGGGTCATGTTGGACCTCAAATACTGGTAATACACTCAGTTTTATTTGCCACAAGAATATTAAATTTTTTATGTCCATCTTGAATTTTTTGTTCAAAAAACTGTCTGCCAACCAATTACTTGTCTGGTTTCTCATGCATGCGTCTCCAAGAATCATTCCAAAAAGTTCCCACCATACACGTGGGTCTTAATGCATCATTGATGCTATCGTTCTCATTTACCCCCCTGTGGAATCATAGAGCCAAAGGATGTTTGGTTCGACGTTTATGGCGAAAAACCGTTCCCCTTTTTGTCGACCAATATTAATTTTACACAGTATCTATATGGGGCCTTACCCATACTTCCACGTTTTAGCTTGTCGGATTGAAATTCGCACGACTTTAACAGATAAAGTTTTGGAGTGTAGGCCAATTAATCAAGATGAACTTCAATTTAAATCGGGCCACTCCCCCTATAGTGTCCCCGCCATCGATGTGTATGCCGCTAATCAGAGTTTTTCGGTAAATTCGTGTTTATTCTATATAGGTACACTTTCGTATGCTTGGGCCAGGGGTGACAAGTGATTTTGGTGTGGCAAAATAAGGCTTTGGGATTTTAGGGATATTGTTGATTTTTTCCTATTCGTTGGCGATGTGGATGTAGAATAGGGCCTTGTATTTTTTTTTGCGATTATATTTGTTATTTTGCCTTTTCCTAGATCCTAGATTTCAGAGGGCTCACTTCATTTGTCATATTTAGGTCCCCATTTTGTTTCAGTTGCAAATTATTTCATTCACTTGAAAAAACCTTCATGTATTTTAATTTAAAAGTGCAAATTACTTTAAAGTCGGGATCGGGTCTCTGTGAGGATTGCAGTCAGTTTTCGGTTACTTTCTTTTTGTTTGTTAAGCCGTTTCAACCACGAAGGGGCCCCGCTTTCGTATATTGATAGATCCGACTTTTATCATAGGGCCATAGTGATTTGGAAATGTGGTGTTTGTTCTTGAAAAATTTAATGGAACCACTATGTTTCCTCTTTCATATGAGTCAGGAGGACCAAGATGATTTACATCTTTTCACGTACTAGTGATGAAGTCCTTAAACACATCATAGGGAAATGGAGGGGCCATCGCCATTTATTTGCATAGTGCCTTGTTTAGCAAAATTAATGGGTGCCAGATACAACACAATGCCTTTATTACATCAAATTAAAGGATGGTTGCAGGTGGCTTTTTGTCCAGTCAGTTCCGAGACTTACCATCACTCTAGTTGTTGTCATTTCGTAACACAGGTTGTGGGCCGCCTATTTGCTTGGAAGGTTAAATTTTTCATACTGCATGATCAAAGAGGTTTTCCAATCCTATATGTGTCCTAGCTCTGTACTGCGAGTTCCATCTTTTCGTCACATGTGCCTAGCAGCGAGGCCTACGTAATTAAGCCTTTTATTCATTTTCAGGTGTGCCATTGGCAAATTCCAATTTGGGTGCATGTGGTTTCTCACTTCTGGGGTTGTCAGCTAATCAATTTGTGCGCATAGCTTTAGGATACAGGCAACCACTTCACATGGCCGGACTTTGGGCGGTGCATCTAAAGATGAAATTAACAATTGTGCAGATGCTCATCGTCAGCTTTCATTCTATATTAGGCTCTGTCCTTTAATAGATCCAGCAATCCTTTTCCTTGAAACTCAAGTAGGGGTGCATTTAAATGTGGTCTTCGACTTGGGTCTTCTATGTAAAAAATGAGGAAATTGTCTTTCGAAATGCGTAGTTAGCTCAACTACAAATAAGCAGGATGTAAATCAATCTTGTCAAGTTTTTGAGAAAGTTTTTAAATACTAGCTTCAATCTTATGTAGGCCTTGTGTGGCTAAAACGTCTGTTGTCCCCGCCGAACGAAGTTCGGGAGGGGACTATAAAATGGGCTCCGTCCGATGTCCGTATTCCGTTCCGTATGGCCGTCCATATGTCCGATGTCCGTGATAAAAAATGTTAACCTGGAACATTATGGGTCATATCTTTTTTTCTGGATGTGCTAGAGTAGCCAAACTTTGGTATATTGTAGGAGGGGATACCCCTACACACCATGTAATTCATTCCCCCAGGGTCCTTCCCCTGGGTTCTGTCATGGGTTTAGGGGAAAAATTCAGAGGAAAACGTCAATATTGCACAGAAAATGTCAACATTGTGTACAATTTATCTGGAGTTCTGTTAAGGGCTCGATGTGAGGTAACTGGTGGAAAAGGAAGCAGTTGATGAGTTCTCAACATAATTAGATTTTGGGTGTAAAATATTATAATTAAGTATCGAATTTGATAATTTATGAAAACTTGTTCCGCAAGGCCTGGGTCAAGTTTTCTGGAGTCGTAACGTGTATCATGATGTAATCTTGGTGGAAGGAAGTGGGCTGAGAAGTTCTCGACCTGATTAGATTTGGGGATGAATTCTTTTTAGTTCTAGTTGTTACAGGTGGGTATTTCTTTTGGGTTGACAGTGGTTTACATTTTATGTGATGGAAAATGTGATAATACGTAAACATTCAATGTTTCGCCGCTTTCCAGACCCCGATGGGTCCCAAATTGAATTTAAAGTGTGACACCTTATTTTTCAAAAATAGTGTTGCAGCCACATTGAGTAAATTATCCTATTTTTACTAAAATTTAGGGAATTTCAGGGGATTTTGCATCCTGAATTTTAAGATTTCTTGAGTCATTTTCTGAGTAACCATTAGTTTGGCGAGCTAGTGATGGCCAAAATTAAGGGTGGAAGTTGCATGTTTAGAGTTGTCCAGTTAGTGATCGCCGATATTCGGCGGGGAATATTTACGAATCGGTAAATCGAGTTCGCCTTGTTGTAGTTATCTTTCAATTAAATGAAGATATACATGAAATACTTGGGCTTATATTGGTTTTTCTTGGGAAGTGTTATGCTCATTCATGCGAATTCCTCACAGTTTTATTGTAAGTTTCTCTGCTACTAAACAACAATTCAATTGTGGATTTAATATGTCGGTATTTGGCTATTTATTCGGCTTATTTCATTTACAGATTGGTTGGGTTTAAATTGGCAAAGTTTTGTTTTTATTTTTTCCCATTAAGGCTTGATGTTATGCTATGATTAACGGTGCTATGTATGTTAATTTGTATAATCATGTGTTAAGCTCAAATACTAATTTAGTTTACACTCTTTTAAACTTGGCTTGTCATTGTCAGGTATAAGCTAATTCGCGCTGGGTGTCATTCTTTTGTTTAAAGGGCGATGCATGTTTTTTTATGTGGCTTTTTAAGGCAAAATTTGCTTTTTGAGGCGGCACCATTAATGTGTTTTAACAGGTGACAAGCCCAATTGAGGAATAGTGTTAGTACTTTGTTCTCCAATTTTATTGTCAGACAACTATGCGTACGTGGCTATTGGGAGATAGGGATCATATTTTGTACAGGCAATCAGACACCTCTGTTGCATGGTGGTGGAACATGTGTATGGAGTGGTTTACTTGGGGGGTAAAACTTAGGCTACTAGTTAGGAAGAAGTTTCAGTCAAGTCGCAGTTTCCATCAATTTCATAATTTCCATTTGACCATTGGCATCTTTATGCAAAATAAGCAGTCACAAAAAGCTACTTTCCTTTTTCCAGTATATTTTGTCATCTTTCTGATGAGTCTGGGTAACTTTGTGGTTAAGTTAAGGGGCATGGTATGGTGTACTAAAATCTTTAATAATTTGGTCAGTCTTTCTTGTGAGACTGGGGTACAACTTTGAGGAAAGAAATAGGCAGGAGTAAGTGTGTACTATAAACATCAGTAGCATGGTAGAGTCCCCCCCCATACTCATCCCTCTTCACTCTCTTTTAAGGTATATAGTGAGCAATACACAGCTGTTTGACCCTTGCAAACTGTCTCTTTTATTTATTTATGTTTTTGTAGTGCAACTTAAACCACATTTAAGCATGGCACCACAAATTTTGACAACTGATGCCTCAACAGTGTCTTCTGGGACCTGCAAGACCACTACCTCCGTATTTTGCCTTCCGCAAGATTTCATAAAAATCAGTTGCGGGATCTTGCCATATAGATCTACAAAGGTCAATATTTTTATTTTTTTTAATGTAGTGCCCTCTATATGCTTATTTCCCATAGAAAGGCCGTTTAAAATCTAGATTTTGATGGAAAATCATATTTGGCCCGCAATGGATTTCATCAAATTCACACATGGGGCATAAATACACCATCTTCGTTTTTCAAATGTGTGTCGCCGTTTATATTTTTTTGTTATTATTCTCGTTTTGTCATAATATATGAACGTTCAAACAGCTGTGAAATAAAGGAATAACGCTATGTGTTTAGTAACTCAATGTAATTCACTCGATATGTTTCAACATTCATGTTAACTGTAGAGTCTTGGTTGTATTCTTTCGGTCGCACTGCATCAAAAAAAAAATATATAAAAATATGAAACAAACAAATGATATGGGGTTGCTAATTTTCAGACGTGCTCTGTTTGTTTAAACGCTTATGTTTTGTGTTACGTAAACATAACTCACTCGATATTTTGTCAACTTCATGTAGATATAGAGCTTGGTCGTATTCATGCAGTTGCAGCTCATCCAACCAATGGGGTCTGCTAATTTTCAAGCAACCGATTTCAAATGCTCTATTGTTTTTCGTTAACAATCCAATTTTAGATTTAAAAATGTTTCCTTTTGATACATTTGGACAAGGATGCATGAGTTTTGTTGTAATATTCATTCACATAAAACAGGGGGTGTTTGGCGATTTCTAACATTTCATGCCAGGACCTCGTTGGAGGATATTGAAGTGTGCGAGTGTGATTTGGTAATTTTAAATTAATAAGTTTCATTAGTAGCATTATGTATTAAATTAAGCTGAAACATATTAAATACTATTATATTCTTATATATTTTGATTTAGAAGCTCAAACATCAGATATTCTAATTTACAGAACTGATCAGTTTTGTAATTTTAAAAATCGGTTAACTCTCTCAGGCACTTCCCTTGTGAGGAGGCTCACATACCTCGTGTGAGTCCAGCTGCTACATAACATTTTATTTTAATCTGATAACTCTCACAGGAACTTCCCCTGTGCGGAGGCTTTGAACCTTTGTGAGTCCCCGCGCTACAAACAAATATTTAATAATAAATAATATGTATATTAGCGATGGTGGTAAGGCTCAGCTTTTAGCTTATTTCGCTTAATGCTTAGGTAGCTAGCTCGCCTTTGTCAATGTGCGTAATTCATCCATGCTTATTGATGGCTTGCTTGATTTTGCTTGAATTGCGTGGTAGCTCGCCTTTATTATATGCATAATTCACACATGCTTTTTATTCATTGCTTGCTTCTTTGTTTTGCTATTTTAGGTAGGTTCCCCTAAATGTAGTGGAATCTTTTCCATTAGTTACGTTTGCTTTTGCTTTTGCTTATTTGCTTGCCTCAATTTTATGCCGCTCCTTAAATACCTCTGCTCTTCGTAATTCACCAGCCGCTATTCCTATGATAGTTTTTTACGTTGCTTATACTTGCTATATATATAGGCCGATATAGCTTGCTGCTTTGCTGAAGCCTTAGACATTATGAAATTATGAAATAAATGATCATTACGTACTGTACTATATTAAATTCCAATAAATTTTTTGATTCCTTGATGCTGACAACATGGCAATTAAAAACTTGTCTGCATGTTTATTCCCTGTGTAAGGGTAAAGCTGTTATTAAATAGCCCAGCACAAGCTTCGTGAAGTTGATGATTTTGTGGGTTGAGTGACATTAGTGTCCAATAATTTTGTAAAAGATTGATCGATGGAATCAATCGATGACCACACTTTTTCTTCTTACCATCGAGCCATTTTATCTTCATTTGCCGACCAGGGTAGCAAAATGGTGGGAATACACTGGTTGGCTTCCCGGGCGGTGCCAGGGGGGTTGCAGGGGAAGTTTGGCCCCCCCCTTCCCAAGAGTTTTTCCAAATTCATGGAAAACAGCGTTTAAAGCAATTTAGCACATTTTTTTTGAAGGGCGCCCCATTTTTTCAAAAATTTGAATGTTTACAAACGGTTGCATTGGTAACTGGCTAGTAAACTAAACCTGTGAGTGGTTCAGCCTCGAAAATGTCTATGTGTCACAAACGAAGGAATTTTGTGACTCGAATAATTATTATCGGGGATCCCCGATAAAGAATTCCACGGCTGCTGGAAAAACGGCCTTCCAATGTGAATAGCCGGGAAATAGCGCATGTACGTATCTAATCTACCGCTCATCCGTTATTTGTTTTATAGTTTTTCGTGCAAGTCAATTTAGAGTTATTTTCTCGAGGTGGCACTAATTCATCATGGACGGACATAAAGTAGCATTTCCAGCTCTGCCGTTAAAGTCCAATCTGGGATTCCCAATTCTAATTACAAAATCGCTTATTTTTTGATAATACGCATTTTTTTAGCATCCTCCGTTCGCAGGTATAGTTTCCTAGACAATTACCAACTAACTGTGCAAAACTATCAAATTTTGAAAATTGGGGGCGCCTTCACAAATGTGCCAATATGCTTTAAGCATAAATTTGCTACAAATTTAGGGTTTTTTTACTTATAGAGGCTCTTGTAATGTTCGCAAAACCCTCCTATGAGTTTACCCTGTGCTACGCCCCTTGTTGGAGTAACCGATGAAATTCATAGTTCAGAAATGAACTATGATGAAAATTTCAAAATTCAATGCAGGTGACCAAGAATAACAAGAATGAAAGTCAATGCAGGTGAACTTTTCTGATTTTTTTTTAATACTAGGGTTGCAATTCGTAGGGCATGTCAGACTGGACACCACACCCATGCACAAAATAGTATGGACTCTATATTGGTGTTTTTATCCCCCTGATTTGAAAAACATAAGGGGGATTTTGCAAGAGTCCGCAAAGTTTTCTTATTGTATGTATAGTGTGTTCCAGTTTGGGGGTGGGGGGTCTTCTTCGATTTGATTTAAACCAGACTTGGGGTTAATAAGGTGCAATAGGGGTTTCCTTTAGATGTGGATAATGTCAGGTCATGACCATGGGTCAAAGTCATCTGATGTCATGCGCCCTCTTTGTCATGATCACAACAAGTTTATCTTGCTGTATCTTTTTTAATTGTGTGAAGTTTTGTTTCATGTCTTTGGCCTGGCACATATTGTATATTTCTAAAACAAATAAAACACAGTAATATTCACTAGGAAAGGCTTTTTTGTAAAAAAAAAAGCACCAGCACGTAGAGACCAAAGTTTTTTTTTTTTATTGCCTAACTCAAAATCTTCCATAAGGCATCAACCCGCAACATGTACTTGAAGCCTTAGCGCCCTTAAAAACACAAAACTGTTAAACAGGAAGATGATGTCCTTGAGATAGATTTATTTAGTAAATTTCCTGGATTTGCTTAGCCTATAGCACCTGGGGTGGGAAGGTAAATTGAACGTTTCCATTGAATCACTGTTCTGAATTTTTCCCTCACAGCTTTAAAGTACTTGGCAGTGAGTTTGAAGATGTACTAGGAGCGGAGAACCATCAGGTGTCCACTGGCCTAAATCCAAATGTGAATTATTGAAAAATGAAATACAAATTGTTGACAGGTGAGTCTTTAGTTTGATTCACTGAAATCAAGATAATCTCTGTAAAAACAATTGTCTAAGAAAGTGATTCATTTTAAACACAGGTTTTAAGTTGCAACGAGAGATCACATATCATGCATCCCGAAAAAACTGTGAAAGCCATGATTTTTACACAAATGATGCAAAGCTGTTCGTCAATAATATCCCCATCTGAAAGGATTAAGCTGAGAAAGAAATACTTCTTTGGTACAAACATTGCAAAATTTCTAATTCGTAATTTCAGCCCATGTATTACATTGAAATGAAAGCAAATAAAAATCACCTTTTGTTATAATTTTCAAGACATTTCTGTAGCCAAATACAAGGTAAGGACGACTTTTGAGTGCCTAATCTATATGAAATGAGTTAAACACGTTGAGTTTCAAATCAACGTTGTTCAATGTCATTTCAACTTTGAAATTTGATCTGTGCCCAATGGGTATCACACATTATATGGATGCCTCAAAATCTCTCATTGCCCAAACCTTTAAGTGGGCAAGAATTGTCATTATTTTTAAATTATATATCAGTATCGTACCAAGGCAGTCGATCGGATCCCGAGTGTGTTTTTTTGAGCCTCTGTGCTAAAATCCCAAGTGTCTGCCATGACGGGGCGCAAAATTCATAGGTCATCTCGGTAATTTGCTCCAATTAAGTCTGAACTTGACGAAATGTACACAAATTGCAGAATTTACATTAATTTTCCCCAAATTGGGCTGAAAATGGTCAAAATATATTTAACACTTTTTAAAAATGAAAAAGTGTTTTTTGGTGTTTTTTGAAATAAAAATTGGTAAGTTACCGAAGCACATAAATGGTGGGTAATGTAACAGTCAGCATATAAATAATACTCTCCTTCAAAATGTGTGGTATTGTTACCTAACTACTGTTTGTTTATAGTTTTTCTGCTTCCAAATTGTAATTTTTTGTTAGCTATCAGTAATGAAGTGTAGATTGTTGATAAATGGCGGTTGACCATAATTTAAAAGGTAAAGTCAGGAATTTTTGTTTTTAACATAATTATGAACATTTTTAACAGTGCATCAGTAATAACCAGACATAAACAAGGTTGTCAATTACAAGTGTGTTGCTATCTTTGTTATTTTCCAGGCCTGGCATCAGTAGTAACCCAGACATAGACCAGGTTGTCAATGACAAGTGTGCTGATGTTGCTATCTTTGTTATTTTCCAGGCCTGGTATCAGTAGTAACCCAGACATAGACATGCAAGGTTGTCAATGACAAGTGTGCTGATGCTGATGTTGCTATCTTTGTTATTTTCCAGGCCTGGCATCAGTAGTAACCCAGACATAGATGAGGTTGTCAATGACAAGTGTGCTGATGCTGATGTTGCTATCTTTGTTATTTTCCAGGCCTGGTATCAGTAGTAACCCAGACATAGACAAGGTTGTCAATGACAAGTGTGCTGATGCTGATGTTGCTCTCTTTGTTATTTTCCAGGCCTGGCATCAGTAGTAACCCAGACATAGACCAGGTTGTCATTGACAAGTGTGCTGATGCTGATGTTGCTATCTTTGTTATTTTCCAGAACTGGCATCAGTAGTAACCCAGACATAGACATGCAAGGTTGTCAATGACAAGTGTGCTGATGCTGATGTTGCTATCTTTGTTATTTTCCAGGCCTGGTATCAGTAGTAACCCAGACATAGACAAGGTTGTCAATGACAAGTGTGCTGATGCTGATGTTGCTATCATTGTTATTTTCCAGGCCTGGAATCAGTAGTAACCCAGACATAGACAAGGTTGTCAATGACAAGTGTGCTGATGCTGATGTTGCTATCTTTGTTATTTTCCAGGCCTGGTATCAGTAGTAACCCAGACATAGACAAGGTTGTCAATGACAAGTGTGCTGATGTTGCTATCATTGTTATTTTCCAGGCCTGGCATCAGTAGTAACCCAGACATAGACAAGGTTGTCAATGACAAGTGTGCTGATGCTGATGTTGCTATCATTGTTATTTCCAAGTCTGGCATCAGCAGTGACCCAGACATACACTGTTAAAAAAAAACCTGTAAAAAAAAGGTAGGCACAGACCTAATGCCGGGGAGCTTAAAATCACCTTTGCCAGCACCTATAATACACTTATGAACATGTAAAGTGGCCTGCACCTCTACATCTTGTGCTAATTCCCCAGTGGGATTTCTCATCCCTCGGGGGATGCTCCCTACCTACTCTACCTATTTTACTCCTTCATCCTCTATCCATTCTTCGCAACCCCAGTTGTCTAGGATAGGTGAATCAATCTGGTTGTCTCGACAATGAACCATTTAAAGGTTGTTTGGCAGGTTGGCTTTAATGGTTTGTCGGGAAAATCATAGACTTTTTCTGACCCAATGTAGTATTATGAGGCGCCTGATCCTCGGGATAGTCACAACTCAATTAGTTGATTGCCTATCTGGGGTAACAGGACCAGCTCCCTAGTATGGTGGTGAAGGTGCAACCCCACACGACATCATGGAGATGGGGGATGTTGTCTCAGGACTTTTCCGACAATGGAGACAACATCCTCCACCTCTCTTTTGTCGTGCAAAAACAGTGTGGGTGCCACTGGTAACTGGTGACTACGACTACTCCTCCTCCTCTCTTCCTTTAACTCGTATTGAGTTTAAGTAGGTCCATAGGTATTTAGGTCAACTCAAATATGGTTTGGCCGCTTAATCCTATGTTAAGATAAAAGCTGGTGGCCTAACCCACCTTTTGTAAGTTCAGTATGCAACATTTTCACCCGACTGGAAGTCATTGGCCGTGTGCCCAGTATAGTAGTGCAAAATCTTCAACACTCTAACGAGTAAACTCTAAAAATGAAAGTCGACCCCCGTTACGGCCCCGAGTCCCGGTGGCTGCTTGTGGGCAACAATTGGCAGGGGTTGCTAAAGAATCTGCCGGATGATTGGTTGCCACCAAAGGTTACCAGAAGAATCCTCCCAGAAGGAACCCTTCTAAAAGAATGAAGGACGCGTAGGAAACTACAAAAAATCAGCGTAAGTAGCCAAAAAGTCGACAAAACAATAAACCAACACAACGACAAATGTAGTAAGCGAATCTGACGAAAGCTACTGTAGAGCAAGCCCCAAGACAAGGGAGCTCCAGCACCTTAAATTATTGGTAATTGGAACGTGTAGAACACTGCAAAAGGACGGTCATATTGGGAAATTCTCCTGGAGGAACCAGGTTGACATAACATTTTCTGGGTCTATGTGACCACACCTGAAGGACAAAAGGAACCCTCATAATAAAGAGAATTTTCTATCCTACTTCTCTCAGAAGTTGACGGCATTCTGCAGATATGGAGTAGGGATCATGATATCCCAAAGCTTCTCCCTGCTTTTGTCAAGGCTAATGAAGCAGTCTCCCAAGAATTATCACCGGCCAAATTTTAATAAAAGAAGGATGTGCATAGTAAACATCATCCAGGTCTATTGCCCCACATCTGACCCCAGTGAGACAGAGAGCGCCAAGTTTCTATTACCCCTGTGCAGCTCCACTCCAGAGAATCCCAAGAAAGAAAGCCATCCTGTGGGGGATTTTCAATGGCCAACTAGGGACCAGATTACCAGGCATGGAAAACCCACATTTGGTAGATATGGACTTGGAAAATCCAACACAGAGGAGAAAAGCTCCGGAAGTTGCTGTACACTCCACAACGGTTTATGCAATCACTTACTACTTCCACCACAAGATGTAGAAGGCACCATGGACATCTCCCTGTTGGCCAATATAGAAACATGATTGAAACTCATCTTACCCAACTGGACATCTTGAAAACCTTTCAGACTGCAGATCTACTGCTTCAGCCTATTCAGTTCAGACCACAACCCTGGTGCTGGCTAGGGGAAATTTATACCTACCAAAACAAACGATTACAAAACGTACCCAGAAGTATGACGCAGTCGATTCAGCGACCCATAAAACAATGCAGCAGAATTCTGTGCAAAGATAGGAGGTTCCTTTGGACACTCCTTCCAATTAGAAGACACTGATGTTTGAATGGCTATGGACCAACTTCAAAGGAACACCAATAAAATAACAGAGGAAACAGTGGGTGTGAAGGGCCTGGCAAATTAAGGTACTCCTCCCTTAGAGAAGTAAGAAAGGCATGTCATCAAAGATGGACAGCAAGGATCCAAATGTTGAACAACCCAACTGCACTTAATAAGTCCAAACTTCTCCAAACTGAACAAGGAGGTCAAATATCAAGTAAGCGCTGGAAGACGAAGCTGCTCGAAAAGAAGTAAAAGAGATGGAAGATGCACATGAGAACAACACCATGAACTATTTCAGTGGGTGTCCGTAACTTGCGAGTGAAAGACTCACGCCAGCAGCTGGCCAAAGACAACTGCTCCCCCTCAAAACTGCTCCAGATCAAGTAATGACGTGCTGGGAAGAACACTTCAGTTAAAACTCTCACACTGTGATTCCCAGAAAAAAAGGGGAAACATGAAGCAGTAAGTCACTCCCATCCAGAACCTGGCAATTCGAACTCAACAGGCACCTTTCCATACAAGGTAGAAGAGGCCTTAAGAAACTGAAAAATACAAAGCCATGTGTGGATGGGATAAATCTCTGCTGAAACCCTGAAAGAAGGTGGCCCAGCTATGAACAGCTACTGTTGTACACTTAATCACATTGCCTGTGTGAAGGGGAATTCCAGAAGAACTGGATGGCAGGACTGATAACTCCATTATACAAGAAAGTTGAGAAACTAGATCCCGCCAAACTATAGAGCTTACTTTTACTGTCCCATCCCAGGTAAAGTATTCTGTAGAATGATCCTGACCCGGATCCATGACACCATAGATGACTACCCTGGAGCGGAACAATTTGGTTTAGAAGCTCAAGAGGTCTACTGATGCTGTTTTTTTGTTCGCCCGCCAAGTGCGAGAGAAGGCCAAAGAAGAGCATTTTCCTATACACTGGAACTTTGGGTTAGATTTTAAACAGGCAAAAGCATTTGATACCATTGGAGAGAGGCACTGTGGAAATGCTTAAGATCAATTGGAGTAGACAACAAGCTGGTATACCTAATTGAAAAGATGTTGAGCAAACCATATGCTCAGTAGTGGTGAATGGAAAACTCACTGACTGTTCGAAGTCTTAGTTTGTGGTGAGCGTATGCCTTCTATCTCCATGCCTCTTCAATCTCTTCTTAGACACTTTGTAATGATAGGAGTTCAAAACCTAGGCTCCGGAATCCAAATGGGAGAGATGAAAATCAACAACATATTCGTTATGCCTATGACCAACAAACCCCTGCTGGAAATGTCTGTGAAAAGTTACAGCTATCCCACAAGAACTGGAAAAAGCCTGCGGCCAAATGGGGAATAAGATCAACCCATCTAATAATCAAAGATCCTGTCCGATGACCCAAGAGACATACCCTAACATCACCCTTAACCATAAGACACCTATGACAAAGTAAATGATTTTGTCTTTCTTGGAAGTAATGTTCCTTCGGTTAAGGGGAGGACATCAAGAGGCGTACAGAACTGGCGCATTGGCATTCGGGAGACTCAGGAACACCATCTGGAGCAATCAGACATCACAAATATCTCTCAAAGTCATAATATACCATCTCTTATACTTCCCATTGCACCTATATTGAGCAGAGTCCTGGGTATTGATTGCGCAAGACAGACTGCCAAAAGCTAGAGCGTGAGATGAGATTGTCTCCGGTCCACCTAGGAGTGAACCTTCTGACAACATAGAAATGATGAAATTAGACAAAGATCGTCTTAACATCACATGCACCATCTCGGATGCAGTCACCAGGAGAACGGCTGAAGTGTTTGGACATGTCGTCAGGATGGCGGAAACACAGATTCCCATACCAAGCCTATATGCAAGACTTCAACAAGCGTAGAAGCCAGGTCGCCCCCACAAGATGGAAAAGACGCAGATCCCCCAAGGACACAGGCTTGGACTTCCAAAATGCCGAATCTTTGCAAGGGCCAACCAAATGGAGAAGAATTACTCATGAGAAATATCAAAGGACGGACCCCAGTCCCTATGCAGTAAAAGTCAAAGTCAAAGTAAAAAAACAGGATTGGACTGGCAGCTGGGACTCACCACGTGCAGAACGTCAATAACTGGAGCCGAAAAATACGAAACCATTGGATGGAACGTAAAATAACGGCGGGAATCTCATCTTCAATGTTAATTGTTGTTTTTGGACTTGTTCACAACAATAATTAAGAATTAAATGTTATCACATCCCGCTGAACCAAATGTTACCGTTGTAGCTATGGCATCATACAACAGTTGTATTTACGGTCACCAAATGGTTGTAAAAAAAGGTATTTCAGGCAAACAATTTCGAGAAAAAGCAATAAACAAGGAACTTGAAACATAAAAAATTTAAACCAGTTTATACACTGTTTTATATGGTAAGGTATACTTCTAATGTCAACAATTACTTTTATATCAGTATGAGTAAACTCAATAAGTACCGTTCTTACATCGATCAAACCATGGCCATACGATTAAAGTCCTAAACCTTATCCACTCTACCCTAAATGACTTAACAGATCAGATGCAAAATTAAATATATATATGTGTGTCTACTTTTTTCAATTAACTAAATATAATCACAAAGAGGAATCGAGTTCCAACAAGTGTTTTAGAACGATTTTTAAAAGAAAGGGACAATAAGATTTTAATTTTTTATGACGTACCCCTTATCGCGTTATTTAAAACATTTTGTAGGTGTAAAATTAAAACGTTTTCATAGTGATATTTTACAATAAAAACCAAGTATGTAAAAAGAATGTAATTATTACGGAAATATAATAATTTTTTAGTTTTTTTGATTTTTTAGATTTTTTTCATAAATGTGTAGTAGTATTTTCTAACCACTGTTTATTACATTTTTCTGCTTCAAATTGTAATTTTTATGTTTAGATATAGTTGTATGAGGTAATAAAGCGTGAAGATTATTGAATAATTGGGGTTTTACCGTAATTTAAAAGGTAAAGGTCTTGTAAAATTAGAACATTTTTAACAGTGTTACAAATGGGTTGTCATTGAAGTGTGCTTGATGATGATCTGTTGCTCTCTTTGTTATTTTCCAGGCCTGGCATCAGTAGAACCCAGACATTGACCAGGTTGTCAATGATCAAATGTGCTGATGATGATGTCCATATCTTTGTTATTTTCTAGGCATGGTACAGTAGTAACCCAGACTTAGACTACGGTTTGTCAGGACAAGTGTGCTGATGATGATTGTTGACTATCATTGTTATTTTCCAGGCGGCATCAGTAGAACCAGACTAGACCAAGGTTCTGTCAATGACAGTGTGCTGAGCTGATGTCCATGTCTTAGAGTTATTTTCCAAGCCTGGACATCAGCAGTAGTAACCCAGACATAGACATGCAAGGTTGTCAATGACAAGTGTTGCTGATGCTGATGTTGCTTCGTGTTATTTCCAGGCCTCGGCATTAGTAGAACCCAGACATAGACAAGGTTGTCAATGACAAGTGTGCTGATGCTGATTCCCATCTTGTTATTTTCTAGGCATTGTATCAGTAGTAGTACCCAGACTTAGTACACGGTTGTCAATGACAAGTGTGCTATGCTGAATGTTGCTATCATTGGTGATTTTCCAGGCCTGGCATCAGTAGTAACCCAGACATAGATGAGGTTGTCAATGACATTGTGGCTGATGCTGAATGTCCATGTCTTTGTTATTTTCCAAGCTGGCATCAGCAGTAACCCAGACCTAGACACGGTTGTCATTGACAAGTGTGCTGATGCTGATGTCCAATCATATTTGTTGTGTGATTCGTGCCTACCATTACAACAGAGGTAACATTAATACTATGTACATCGCTCTATAACAGTTTAGGGTTATACCACCCTTAAACAAACAATGCCGGCATCGTTTGATGAAGGTTTTGGAGTGAGACTGTTGACAGCAAATAAGCAAGTAGGTTGTAAGGACTGCATGCTTCTCTGTGGTAGATATATGTCGTAAGAATTGTGTAGTAACACATTCGGGCATACACCCTTAAAAAACCAATCAGGCACCTTTGATGAAGGTCGCCAGTTGAGAAATGTTGGAGCAAATAAGCAAGTGAGGTTGTGGCACTGTTGCAATGTGGGTAGAGATATGGTCATAAGAATCAGTGTTCTAGGGTTGTGTACAGTGCTAGATATGAAAAATGAGTGAGAAACTTCAAATGTCGTTAGCCGTGGGCATAGGTCGTTCGTTGAATAGGTTATTAACAATTGCCAATCATGTTTTTCAAATTTGGTGTATGGGGATTGGACTTAGAATTCCACACCCTCTATCTATGGAAGGCAGATAGAATTGAGTGAAGAATAATAATAATAGCAGAGATTTATATAGTGCATAGGCGGGGATATTGGCCTCTAAGTGCTTTTTCATAACTGGCACTGATCACTGTGGCCCAACCATACCATCATAAACCATTTAGCATAATTTCAAGGGACGCAGCATATCGGGATCAGCACTTTCATAGAGTCCTGAATTTCACCTGCAATAGATCATTGCATTATGCATCCCTTTGATATGTAAATTTCATATGTTATGAAGCTATCAGTTTAGCATGTTTCTATGAGCATAAGAATCACCCGGTACTTTTAGGCCGCTATTTTCCAAAATTTCTGATCCATCTCACCCGTTCACATATGTTTCTACTGATAGTAAAAAGCATCTATCTATCCCAATCTATGCAGTGTTTTTGTCATGAGCGGCCATGTTACCAGGTGACGTAGGATATGCTTCGGGTCAGGCACAAGGAACGGTGGAGTTAATCCATTCATAAACAAAACAAGATGGTACCAAGTGCAGACTAAAAACCATCACTGTAGGCGTACTTAGATTTTTTCCAATCAAGTATCTTCTTTTAAGTATTTCTCTTCCACTGCCTGATTAGTGCCTGTATGGCCATCCGATTGACTTCTGTAACATTTCGACAGCCATGAGTTTTCTAATGAGATTTCAAACTAGTATTGAATTGGATCTGATTTTTGAGGTATTCGATGGTTATTCCCGAAGGTCACCTGTTAGCTATAATTACTAGATAACCATGCCTAGT
>JAMKCH010017394.1:0-72462 GCA_023653785.1 Ophioderma brevispina
TTGAGCAGAGTGGAAGATCGTTAATGTATAATAAAACGAGTAATGGTCCTAGTATTGAGCCCTGAGGAACTTCACACGTAATGGGAACGAAACTGGACAGGGTGCTGTTGAAGAGAATACGTTGACGTCTACCAGAAATATGGCTTCTGATCCTTTTGTTTGCGAGGCCCCTGATACCATAGTTAAGTTTATGCAAAAGAATGTTATGATTTATGGTATCAAAGGCCTTACTTAAATCAAGACAGAAACCAACCATGTGTAGTTCTTTGTCGAAGTTGTCAATTATTAAGCAATAAAGCAGGGGTTTGATTGAATTTCGTGGAAACATCCTGAAAATGGTAAAAAATCCTGAAAAACTGTGTGAAATTGACCCAAAGTGCTTAGAATCGGGCTGAAATTAATAAAGTTGCGGAAATTTTGAAAATAAAAAAATCCTGAACTCGGGAAAAATCACACCCCTGATAAAGTTCATTAATTGCCATTTGCGTAGATCGTTTAGGCCTAAAACCAAATTGCTGAGGGGTTAGAAAGTTTGATGAAAATGAAAATACGAGCATAGGCAATTTTTTCAAGTAGCTTGGATATAGCCGGTAAAATAGAGATAGGCCTATAGTTGATGAAGTCGTGCTTATCTCCAGCCTTCAAAATGGGAATAACATTAGCTACTAGCTACTTTAAGTAGAGATAGAACAGAACCTGTTGAAAGGGGTCCCTTTGTCCATTACCCCTCGTTCCCTTGGGGATTAAAAATCTGTGTTTATTCACTTGAAAACCTAAGTTTTCAAGAAAAGCTGTTTATTGACTGGTAAGATTTTCCAGAAATTAATATTTTCAACCAAAAACCTTGTTCTTCAAGTTGATAAACCAACTTTATCAGCAATAAACATTTTTTTCAACTCATCTTTTTAAGTGCAAACAGTTTTTAAATCCCCTAGTTGAAAAACAATTTGATAACCTAAGTTTTTTTTGCCGATAAACTTAGTTTATCAAATTTAAGCTTAGTTTTTCGAAAAAGTAAGATTTTCAACTGAAAAAAAACTTGTTTTTCAAGTTGATAAACCAAGTTTATTTGTGATAATCTACGTTTAAAAAAAAACCAAGGTTTTTTCAACCGATATATAGCGTTTTTTTTTCAAATGTGACACTGACCACCTCAATACATTATTAAGTAACAGAAGCTCCTGCCTACAGTGGGTATCATCACACCATACATGTACATATGGTAAAATAAGATCTCTGCAGTAAAAGGTTTATTGTATGATATCATAATTGATAATGCTATTTGCAGAATATTATTACAATAAAGAGTAATGTGTGATGCTATTTGCAGTACACAGTATTACAGTTAAAGGTGCAACAAGAGAATTCACATATCAGGTGTCCCTAAAAACGTCAAAGTACTGATGTTTGCCCTGATGTAAAGCTTTCCATAAAAATATTCCCATCTAAAAGGATTAAGCTGAGAAATGTTTCTTTGGTACACAAAAATGAAATTTCTAATTTTGTATAGGAGCAAATACGAAATTCAACCTGTTTTATATTGAAATATAGGCAAATCAAGTTCACCTTTTTTCTCTCTTTTAAGACATTTCTGTAGCCAAATACAAGGTAAAAAATCTATTGAGTGGCTAATCTGTATGAAATTACTATTTTGACACAATGTCTGGGTGCCTCAAAATCTATCGTTGCACCTTTAAAACCATTCATATCTGTTACATAATAAAAGTGATTATGCCACCTAACATTACAAAAAGTGCATTGTGCAAAGATACAATCTACAGTAGAAATCAATAAAGTGTAATATGTGATTCTATCTGCAGATGACGATATACATTTAAAATGTATGATAATATCTACTGTAGATGCTATCACATGGTAATGTCATTTCCTATACATAGGTTTACATATAAATTCCATCTGTATTTTAAATCATAATGGTGTCTGCAGTAGATGCTATCACATCATATGATAAAGGTGATAGGAAATTACTATGGTAAAAGCAGTAGATGCTATTAGATCGTATGATAAAGATAGGGAATGTCGTCTACAGTATGGTTTAACATTTAAAATCACTTATGATATGTAGATGCTCCTGCCTACATTGGACACCATCACATCATTCATATGGGAAACTAGATTCTCTCCAGTAAGTAATATTATTTTGTTTAATATAATTGAGAATGCTACAGTGTGATTAATAATTAGATAGAATCGACCATAAGCGCGCGTGGACTGCGTGAGCCAGGAGAAACATGGCATCTCTTTCCGCAATGCTTAATTCTTCAAAGTATGTGCTGAACCTCCGAGTAACTTGTTGTGTTTACGTGAGGTATGCATATTCGTGTCTAATTAATTTTTAATCCCACTGTAGCTATAGAAGATGCCATCACATTATTAAGAGTAATATATGATGCTATCTACAGTCAAAAGTAAAATATTTAAAAATCATATATATAAATATATATTGATATCTGCAGTAGATGCTATCACAAAGGTGTCAGGGAATGCCATCTCAATAAAGGATACTGCTCTCTGCAACAGTACATATTATAAATAATTATATGCTACCTGCAGAAGACTGTTACATTTAATATCACATGTAATGCTATTTAGAGTAGATCCTATCACATGTGATGAAGGTGATAGATAATACCATCTACAGTAGCATGTATCATGCTGCTATCTACAGAAGATGACAGTACATTGTATGATAAAATAATTCTATCTACAGTAGAAAACATTACATTTCATGACATAACTGATACTTCTAGCTGCAGAAGATGCCATCACATCATTCAATCACTGTATATGTGATGCTATCTGCAGTAGACAGTATTGCATTTAAAATCATATATTATGATATCTACTTTAAACCCAATCACATGTTACATTCATACCGGGCTGGAGACAATTTGCTGCCAGCAGTATGCATGAACACCTATATATGCTTTTAAAATTTAAACTTTCAATAAATGCAGCAGTCATGCTCTATTGCCTCTAGCATGTCAGTATAACAGGTGTATATTGGTACCTGTGTACATTGATGTCACATCATATATGATTAAAAGAAATACCATAATCTGAAGACAATATTACATTGTCTTATTAAATAAAAGATGGTACTTTTTGAAGTAGATGCTAAAATATGTAATGTTATCTGCATCAGACGGCATTTCATTCTATAATTGTTAATGCTAGTTATGGTTCATGCTATCATATAATAAAGAGAAATATGTAATGCTATCTACGGTAGGCAGCAGTACATTAAAAATGATAACTGCAGTAGATTTTATCACATATCGAGTGGTCAGCTGTATCAATATTACATATAAAATAACATATGCTCCTGTCTACAGTGGATAACATCACATCATTCATATGGTAAACTAGATTCTCTGCAGTAGACAGTATCATACTGTATGATATAATTGACAATAGGTATAGAAGATGCTATCACATTATAAAGCGTAATACGGAATTAAAATCACTTAATGATATCTAATGTAGATGGCATCACCTTATATGTGGTAGGGAATGCCATCTGTAGTAGACAGTATTATATTTTTAAAATCATGATTGTGATATCTGTAGCAGATTCCACCACATTATATATATGTGAAAAGTTCATCTAACATAAACAAATTACAGTGTATTGTTAAACAACAGATACTGTTGTAGAAATTAGCACATTCATAATGAAGTGAATATGTGATGCTATCTGCAGATGACATTATTACATTTAAAATCATACGATGATATCTACTGCAGATGCTATCACATCATATACATTATGATAAAGGTGATATGTAATGTCATCTCCAGTAGACAATATTGCATTAAAATCACCAATACAAATATGTACAGTACATGTTATCACCTATTTTATGATAAAAATGATAGGCAATGCCGTTTGCATTGTATATATCATGATATATGTAGTAGATGCTATCACTCATATCATAAAATGATAAAGGTGATGGGAAATGAACAGACAATATTACAGGTAATGTCATCTGCAGTAGCCAGTATTACATTTAAAATGAAAGTGCTGTCTGCAGTAGATACTACCAGATCGTAGGCCATATAGGTGCAAGGTAATGCCACCTGCAGTAAATAGTTTTGCACTTTTAAAATCGCATATGACATGTAGAGTAGGTGCTATCACATTAAAAGATGCTATCATGTCATAACAAAAATATGTTATGCTATCTGCAGAAGACACCATTACATTTAAAATCCCATATATAATGAGGTCTGCAGTAGATGCGGTCAGGGAATATCATCTGCAGTACACACTATTATATTGTATTATTAAAGGCTGACTCAGAGGTTTCGAAATATATTTTTTTCTGTGTGTATTAATTAGAAATAGCCAACTAGAACAAAAGATCTCCTAAAATGCTCAATTCCAAAGTTTGAGATGAATCAGATTTTTTGTTTTCATGCAGTAAACATTCATGTATAGTACAACAGTGTCACAGGATACTGTGTATAACAAAAATTCCGCATCTGGAATTTTATAACAAAGTTGTGATTTTCTATATGAAAGTCTTCGATTTGAGCGTAGCTATTTCACAAAGTGATTAGTATATGGACAAGCATTATGTATAGGCAAAAATTATTTGAGAAATGAGGGTGCCCTCCACGGGATAATGCTAAGTCAGCCTTTAAATAATGGCTACTGCTATCTGCAGTAGACACCAGCACATCATCATAAAGAATTATATGGTATCTTCAGAAGATAGTGTTATTTTGTATAATATAATTGAGAGTGCTACAGTCTGATTAATAATTAGTCAGATAGACTCGACCATAAGCGTGCGTGGACTGCGTGAGCCAGGAGAAACACGGCACCTCGTTCCACGATGCTTAATTCTTCAAAGTATGTGCTGAACCTCCGAGTAGCTTGTTGTATTTACGTGAGGTATGCATATTCCCGTCTAATTAATTTTTAATCCCACTGTAGCTATAGAAGATACCATCACATTATTAAGAGTAATATGTGATGCTATCTACAGTCAAAAGTAAAATATTTAAAAATCATATATATAAATATATATTGATGTCTGCAGTAGATGCTATCACAAAGGTGTCAGGGAATGCCATCTGCATAAAGCACGAACAGTCTTCTTCGTATACAATTACAAATGAAGGGCGACGCTCATTACTCTCATTACTGAATGGTGACGTCATATTTGTGATACAGCTGGGGAGATTTTGGGAAATTCTGAAATGTGTGTTCATGACGTTCGAGAGACCTCAGGTGGTCAAAATTACATGCGCAATGATAATGGGAAAATCCGGTATGGTCTCGGCTATCGGAAGCTGAAAACAGAATTTAAATAAGACTTTCCGTTGTTGAGTGTTGGTGTTTGTTTTATGTTTGTAACGTTGCGCCATGAGTCAATCCCGGAAATTGAGGGTTGAAAAAAGTACTCCTAAATAATCGAGAGTATGCGCGATAAATTGATAGTGAGAGTATATCTGTGTCGGATTACTAAGATCATCCTGAACCCACAGTGTCATCATGCAAGGTGACATTTTACTAATAAGGTGACATAGCAAATATGCATGGCTAAATTTCGGCAGTGGAACCAAGTTTGAATTGGGAAAAATGACAGATGGGAGTTTGAGTGCTGCATAATTATATGCGCGGAACGTGTTTGTGGCGCGGTGAAAGCATGGTTTGCATGACACATACAAGGTACACAGTTCGGTTGTGTGTATATTGCAACAGCGGTGAATTTGAACTGGTCAGTCAGGAAATGTACGACACATGTGCGAATTGACGTCGGTGGACTAGCGTTGGGGACATTGTCATAGAATCTTCTATAACAGGCTTCCAATAGAGAGGTTTGTGTAAAGGATACTGCTCTCGGCAACAGCTATCATTATAAATAATTATTATGCTACCTGCAGAAGACTGACTTTAATATCACAATGTAATGATATTTAGAGTAGATCATATCACATGGGATGAAGGTGATAGGCATGCCATTCTACAGTAGCAGTATCATGCGGCTATCGACAGTAGATGACAGTACATTGTATGATAAAATAATTTCTATCTACAGTAGAAGAAAACATTACATTTCATGACATAACTGATACTTCTAGGTGCAGAAGATGCCATCACATCATTCAATCAGTGTATATGTGATGCTACCTGCAGTAGACAGTATTGCAGTTAAAATAATGTTATAATGGATATCTGCTTTAAATCCAATCACACGCAGTTTCTGTGACATATTACATTCACACTGGGCAGGAGACCAATTGCTGCACGAACACTTATAATGCTTTAAAATTTAAAGCTTTCAATTAGTGCAGCAGTCATGCTCTATTGCCTCTAGCATGTCAGTTATAACAGGAGTATATCGGTACCTGTGTACATTGACGTCACATCATATATGATTAAAGAAATACAATCATCTGTAGACAATATTACATTGTCTTATAAATAACAGATGGGACTATTGAAGTAGTGAGACATATGTAATGGTTATCTGCATCAGACGGCATTCATTCTATAATTGTTATTGCTAGTTATTGGTTCATGCTATCACATAACAAAGGAAATATGTACTGCTATCTACAGCAGGCAGCAGTACATTAAAATGATAGGTGATAAAATTCTATGCAGTTATCGAGGGTAGTGATACAAACTATTACATATAAAATAACAGGCTCTGCCTTACAGGGGATACCATCACAATCATTCAACAGTAAACTATTCTCTGCAGTAGACAGTATTATACTGTGATATAATCGATACTGCATATAAAGATGCTATCACATTCTAAAGCGAATATGTGATTAAAAATCACTTAATAATATATTCTAAAAGGAGATGGTATCACCTTATATGTGATAGGGAATGCCATCTGTAGTCGATCAGTATTACATTTAAAATCATGTGATATCTTGTAGCAGAATTCCACCCATCATGAATAAATTTGAACAGTTCATCTAAACATAAAAACAAATTGCAGTGTAATTATTAAACAACAGATTTTACTACATGTAGAAATAGCACATCATAATTAAAGTGAATAGTGATGCTTATCTGACCAGTGACAGTATTACTTAAATCACTATGATGATATCTACAGCAGATGCTATATCACTCATACATAATGATAAAGGGTGATATGTAGTCAGCTCCAGTAGACAATATTGCATTAAAATCGCAATACCAATATGTACAGTACATGTCATCACCTATTTATGATAATGTGATACGCAATGCTGTTGCATGTATATATCATGAGATATGTGTAGATGCTATCACGCATATGATAACATGATAAAGGTGATAGGGAATGAACAGACATTAAGGTAGTGTCATCTGCAGTAGCCAGTATTACATTAAAATGAAAGGCTATCTGCAGTAGATACTACCATATCATAGGACATACAGGTGCAAAGAATGCCACTGCAGTAAATAGGGTTTTTGCAATTTTGAAAATTGCATATGACATGTGGAGTAGGTGATATCACATTTAAAAAGATGCCATAATGTCATAATACAATATGTATGCTATCTGCAGAAGACACATTACATTTAAAATCCCCTAATAATGAGGTTTGCAGTAGATGTGGTCAGGGAATATCATCTGCAGCACAACATTTATATTGTATTATAAAGGCGATTCAGAGGTTTGAAATATATTTTTTCTGTGTGTATTAGATTAGAAATAGCAACTAGAACAAAGATAGTCTCCTAAAATGCTCAAATTCCAAGTGTGAGATGAATCATATTTTTTGTTTTCATGCAGTAAACATTCAATTTATTGTACAAGAGGGTCATAGGATACTGTGTATAACAAAAATTACGCATCTGGAATTTTATAACAAAGTTGTGATTTTCTATTGAAGGTCTCGCTTTGAGCTTAGGTTTAATTTTCATTTCACAAAGTGAATTGTATAAGACAGAGCACTTGTTCTAGGCCAAAAGAATGATTTATTTGAGAATGAAGGTTGCCCTTCCACCGATAATGCTGAATTCATCCTTTAAGGGTATGGGGTACTGCTATCGTGCAGTAAGACACCAGCAACATCAATCATTAGAATTATATTGCTATCTTCATAAGATAGTGTTACATTTAAAATCACATGTAATGATATTTACAGTAGATCCTATCACATGTGATGAAGGTGATAGGCAATGCCATCTACAGTAGCATGTATCATGCTGCTATCTACAGTAGATGACAGTACATTGTATGATAAAATAATTAAAACATTAATTTCATGATCATAACTATACTTCTAAGCTGCAGAAGATGCCATCATAATGTGTATATGTGATGTTATATAACACATAAAAATATTGTCATTTGATGGTGGATTCTACATCACGTGACATAAAATATTTGAGACAGTTCCCCAAAATTTCACAGGAGGGAAAAAGTTCCCGTAAAAAGCTACTATTTCCCCCATCACAGGGAAATAGTTCATTTTATGGGACTTTTTTCTCTGAATTGGTATCTTGACTAGCCATTGAGTTGCGGTGGCAGATGATCTCGACGAGAGACGCTGGCAAGTTTTTTCATATGACAGAATATTTGGATATGTTACTACAAACAAATATTGACTGCTCTATATTCATGCAAAGGGGTCAAAATACCTCCCTCGTTAAGGGGGACCGTGGGCCTACTATTTTCCATCGACCCTTCGGTCTCGGGGAAAAATAGTAGGCCTGCAGGTTCTCCAGTCACCTCGGGGTAGTTTATTTGCACCATTTTCCTCACGAGCAGTCAATATTTGTTTTTTTGTATATTATTACACCTCATGAATGTTCATGAACAAAATCAAGATATTTCATTGGCTGATTCATATTACGCGTGCTATTTCCCCTCGGGAAATAGATTGGCATATTTCCCTACAACCTCGTCCGCAGAGTCACAGTGAGGTGTAATTTAACAAATACTACATGGTTTATATCAGAAATAGGGCACACTATTTTCCCTTGGTACTGGTCTATGCCTATCACCCCTCACCCTAAGTGTGCTCTATTGCCTCTAGCATGTCAGTAGAACAGGTGTATACCTGTGCTTATTAACATTGAGTCATATCATAAGATTAAAAATAAATGCCATCATCTGTAACATATACGGGCCTATCACACCACTATCACCCCTCACCCCAAGTGTGCCCGCCCTGTAACCATGTAGTATTTGTATCTGCAGTAGACAGTATTGCATTTAAAATCAGAATGATATCTGCTGTAAATCCCATCAGTTTCTGTAACATGTTACATCTATGCAAGGCAAGAAAGAATTCACTGCCAGCAGTATTCATGAATACCTATAAGATGTATGCTTTCAATTAGTGCAGCAGTCATGCTCTATTGCCTCTAGCATGTCAGTAGAACAGGTGTATACCTGTGCTTATTAACATTGATGTCATATCAGATATGATTAAATACCATCATCTGTAGACAATATTACATTGTATTATTAAAGGTGCAACAAGAGATTTCAAATAACAGGTGTCCCGAAAAAATATGAAAATTCTGATTTTTGCACTGGTGTAAAGCTTTCTATCAAAAATATCCCCACCTGAAAGGATTAAGCTGAGAACTGATTCTTTGGTACCAAAATTGTGAAAATTCTAATTTCGTATAGGAGCAAATACGAAATTCAGCCTATGTTTTCTATTGAAATATAAGCATATACAAATCACCTTTTGTTTCCATTTTAATTTATTTCTGTAGCCAAATAAATGGTAGGGAATCTACTGCATGTCTAATCTATATGAAATCACTATATATCACAGAAAATGTGGACGACTTGAAATCTCTCGTTGCACCTTTAAATAACAGGTACTATTTGAAGTAGATGAGAAAATATGTAATGCTATCTGCATCAGACGGCATTTCATTCTATAATTGATAATGCTAGCTATAGTTGATATTATATCATAATAAAGAGAAATATGTAATGTTATCTACAGCAGGCAGCAGTACATTAAAAATGATAACTGCAGTAGATTTTATCACATATCGAGGGGTCAGTGATTAATATTACATATGAAATAACAGATGCTCCTGTCTACAGTGGATAACATCACATCATTATCATGCATATGGTAAACTAGATTCTCTGCAGTAGACAGTATTATGCTCTATGTATCTAACACAGACCTTTTATCATACCACTAAGGAGAGATCAAAGGGTACCGCCCTATCTGGTATATTTTCGTATCAGGTCAGTGAGCGCATATTTAGCGCGTACTCTGCATTATATCAGATGGGTGACCTCGTACTCGCCTGATCCATTTGCAGAGCGGGTATGATTTGTTTCTTCTACGCGTTGGGCATGACATTTTGGTTTCTAATACTCTATTTATGGGGAAAAATATTTGTTTTTAATAAAGAACGGATGCATTTTGTTATTATAAATATATTTAGAATGACTTAGTGGTAGTATAAATTTGTAATCGGGTTCAGCGTCGCTCTGATACGGGGACTTATCGTGCGCTTAGCCCCATACCGGGTGAAGCCGAAGGCTGAACCCGGCATGGGGCTTCGCGCATGATAATTCCCTGTATCAGAGCAATGCTTCTCCTGATAACTAATAATATGTGATAGGGAATGCCATCTGTAGTAGACAGTATTACATTTTTAAAATCATGCGATATCTCTAGCAGATACCACCACATATGTAATAAATGTGAAAAGTACATCTAACATGAACAAATTGTAGTGTATTATTTAATCACTTAATGATATCTAATGTAGATGGTATCACCTTATATGTGATAGGGAATGCCATCTGTAGTAGACAGTATTACATTTAAAATCATGTGATATCTGTAGCAGATTCCACCACATCATGTAATAAATTTGAACAGTTCATCTAACATAAACAAATTGCAGTGTAATTATTAAACAACAGATATTATTATCTACAGCAGAAATTAGCACATCATAATAAAGTGAATATGTGATGCGATCTGCAGATGACAATATTACATTTAAAATCATATGATGATATCTACTGCAGATGCTATCACATCATATACATTATATGATAAAGGTGATATGTAATGTCATCTCCAGTAGACAATATTGCATTAAGGCCACCAATACATAGAGTAGGTGCTATCACATTAAAAGATGCCATCATGTCATAATAACAATATGTTATGCTATCTGGAGAAGACAGTATTACATTTAAAATCCCATATATAATGAGGTTTGCAGTAGATGCAGTATTATTATTGTATTATTACAAGCTGAGGTTTTGAAATATATTTTTTCTGTGTGTATTAATTAGAAATAGCCAACCAGAACTAAAGATACATGTAGTCTCCTAAAATGCTCAATTCCAAAGTTTGAGATGAATC
Organism: Ophioderma brevispina; assembly: GCA_023653785.1. Lineage (NCBI taxonomy): Eukaryota > Metazoa > Echinodermata > Ophiuroidea > Amphilepidida > Ophiodermatidae > Ophioderma > Ophioderma brevispina. The sequence continues at coordinate 11,353 of JAMKCH010017394.1, forward strand.
AAATTTTTTGTTTTCATGCAGTAAACATTCATGTATAGTACAACAGTGCCATAGGATACTGTGTATAACAAAAATTATGTATCTGGAATTTTAAAAAAAGTTGTGACTTTCTATATGAAGGTCTTAAATTTGAGCTTAGCTATTTCACAAAGTGATTAGTATATGGACAAGCATTATGTATAGGCGAAAATTGAGGGCACCCTCAGGGGATATCGCTGAGTCAGCCTTTAAATAGTGGCTACTGCTATCTGTAGTAGACACCAGCACATCATCATAAAGAATTATATGCTATCTTCAGAAGATAGTGTTACATTTAATATCATATGTAATGTTATTTACAGTAGATCCTATCACATGTGATGAAGGTGATAGGCAATGCCATCTACAGTAGCATGTATCATGCTGCTATCTACAGTAGATGACAGTACATTATATGATTAAATCTATCTACAGTAGAAAACATTACATTTCATGACATAACTGATACTTCTAGCTGCAGAAGATGCCATCACATCATGAGTGTATATGTAATGCTATTTACAGTAGATCCTATCACATGTGATGAAGGTGATAGTAGGTGATCTGCAGTATCATGTATCATGCTGCTATCTACAGTAGATAACAGAATTACCTATTTTATCATACAATGTACTATCTGCAGTAGAAAACATTACATTTCATGACATAACTGATACTGCTAGCTGCAGAAGATGCCATCATAATGAGTGTATATGTGATGTTATTACACCTCGTGAATATTCATGAACAAAACCATGCTATTTCATTGGCTGATTCCTATTATGCGTGCTATTTCCCTATGGAAATAGATTGGACTATTTCCCTACAACCTGGTCCCCAGAGTCACAGTGAGGGGTGTCAGTAAACAGAATGCTAACCATTGTTACTACTCAGGGAACATAGGGCAAATTATTTTCCCTTGGTACTGGCTAATGGGCCGCTATCAAATCACCCCTCCTCCTAAGTGTGTGCGTCATTTCCCTCTACCCATGATAGTATTTGGATACTACATCTTCAGTAGACCCTAATTGACACTTACAAATCATAATAATCGTGTCTGTAAGATTCCTATCACAGCATTCAGTTTTTTCTGTGACATGTTACACATCTCCATCATGTCAAGAAAGAATTTTGCTGGCCAGCAGTATTCATGGAATACCTATATGATTAGGTGTGGTTTTAAAAAGTTAAATATGTAACTGCATTCTTGCAGTACAAGATATCATTATATATTGATAATGGCTAAAAAGCTCCAATTGATAATATTACTCATGATGTAATATTATCTACAGCAGGCCGCAGTACATTAAAATGATAACGTGCAACTACATTTAACATCAATATCGAGGTGTCTTCGATTAACAACTATAATCTAGTAAAATAACAGATGCCCTGTCTACAGTGAATTCCATCACATCATTCACATATGGGAAACTTAGATTCTCCAGTAGATATACTAGAAGTTATATCATACAGTATAATACTAATTCATATGGTTAGCTATAGAAGATGCTATCACATTACAAGAGAATCACTAGGTGGATGCTATTGTGCTGTACAGTGCATGTATGACATTAAAATTTACAACATGGTATCTATATTAGATGCTATCACCTAATATGTGATAAGGAATGACATCTGTAGGAAACATATACACTTACAAAAAAAGCTGTATCAGATACATCACATGTGATTCTAATGTGCAATAACTTTAACTAATGCACAAATGGCTAGTCTAACAATATAATGCCACCTGCAAGTAACTGCATATCATTGTAAATTGTTGATATGATCCTGAGCATTATAGGTAATGTCACTTTGATCATAATGTTACCATGTCTATTTCCATGAAGGTATAGCTAAGTGAAATTCAAATCAAAATCAAATGAAATCAATCATAATGGAAATCAATGAGTCAGATTTTTATTAATCAAGCTATTAGTTACTGATTCCTATTACAAGTGGCTATTTACCTAGGGAAAGAGTGTGGACTGTTTCCCTACATTATCGTCTTCGGAGTCACAGTGGGTGTGTAAAACCAATACACAAGCTTACCACTGGAAATATGGAAGGGCACACTATTTCCCCCTTGGTACTGACAATGTTCCATCACCATGGGTGATCTTGCCAGTACCAATGGAAAAAGGCCATACCTCCGAAATATGTGTGCCCTATTTTCCCCTAAACCATGTAGTATTTGTAATACCACTACACATTAAAGGCAGAACTAATACTGTATTTATATAATGATTCACTTATGCTCGTTGCTATGCCATATACAAACTGCTCCTTGGAATGTTTGAACTTGTGTAGAGGCACTATTTGTGAAAACATTGCCACATCAGGGGCCGTACACAGGATTTTTATGGGGGGGGTGTAGGACTTTCAAAAAAATGAAGTGGACTTTTTGGGTAAAAGGTTTACCTAACTCCCCTAAAATTACCTTTTTTTTTTTTTTTTTGGGGGATTTTTTGAACATCTCAGGGTGGCAACACCAAAAATGTTGGACTTTCAGGGTCAAATTTTCTCTAAAGTTTGACCTTTTTATTACAACATTCAACACAAAGTTGACCTTTTGCCCTTTTTTTTGGAAGGGTGGGGGGTGTGGGTGCGAACCTCACCCCCCTGCGTACGGGGCCGTGATCAACATCACATTGGTGGTACTACAGGTAACCGAATATGAATGTTAGCAAAACTTGGAAAATTTTGTTTGCCTTTAGACAACACCCAGATGTGTACTCCATTGATTTTTACAAATTGTGCTGAATCATATTTAGCATGCTATGTTAAATGTCAGCATACATCTTGATCTGTACAAGTCTAGGGTCGATGAGTTTAACTAACCAAGCAACAGCCTGCTAGACTAGGGTCTACAAGTGTTACAATGCATATCCCAAAAAGGATTAATGTATGAGGTCCATACAAAATTCTTAAACAGCTGTGAAAATGTAATTACATTTCATTGGATGAGCCTTGGTTCAATCGACAATTGAAGCCAGGTAGTACGCGCTGCGGCTTGATGGTTTTATGTTGAAAGAGTGAAGCGCTCGCTTTATACCGCATTTTGCTACAATCATGCGTGCCTGTTAATGCTGTGTCCTTGTTCAGTCATATATTTCATTGCCTTTCAAGGTTTTTCGATTTTTGTCACTGGGTGGGGCATTTCTTTCTTGAAACACTTACAAATTTAAAAAAAAATGCAAAATTGGGTTAAATATGAACCTTAATTATAAAGCTGTTTAAGAATGAGAATAAAGGTAACGATTTTGGGAACCGGTACTCTCTTTTCCATGAATTGAAACCAAGGCTGATAACATTATTTTAATGGAAGAACTACGCCGGCCTTGTTCTTCCACTGAAAATAATGTCGTAAATAAAGTACCCGGTTCCCAAAATCATACCTTTATTCCTCTACATAAGTAAAAAAAACAATTTGTCTCAGACTAAATGTGAAAAAAGCAATGCGAAATGCACCTTTTTTATACAAAAAATGCAAAATAGGGGATTTAGAAAAATTGCATTTTTTCGACCCCGCTTGTACTAATTTTTTTTTTTTCCTTCGCTGCCCCATTTTTCATTTTTTTCCTGACATTTTTAAAAAAATTTTCAAGTGAGCAAAAAACTAAAAATTGTCTAAAATGACCAATTTTTATCACAAAATGCGCCTAGTGCTTCTGAGAAAACTTTGTTATTTTTTCTTGCTTAAATGAGTCATCTATATTCGGGAAATGGTTAAATAAATCTATAATCCCTCACTGATGTGGGATAATTAGTAGGGCTACACTCTCCATAGTCACCTTGGGACAATATTTCCCATTCCCCCTCACCCCAAAGCGGTTTAATATTTACGATCACACTCAATTTTGTATTCATTAAATTGCAGAAATATACAATAGAGGCGTCATTAGTGTCATTTACAAACCAACCTTTAAACTTGGCTTAGACAATGGGGTTGTCTCTAACAACAAGGCCCAGATCCGCATTATGGTGGTACTTCCGAGATCAGATCTGTGTAGAAGTGTGTTGGACTGTTGACATGATTGCTTTTCACGCTGTTCAATTGTTTTTTTTACAGCGGAGTATTGCAACATTTTAAAACAAATGGTAAGCACGTAAGTGGTACGTAGGCAGCACATAACTAAAACAATGGCACTGCGATGATTATAATCTGCGCTAAACACTTTTTCGCCTGCCTATACGCTGTGAGTAACACAATACGTCCGTGCAGACAACATGCAGTGGTACCACATTGATCCGCAGTCTTAATGCAGACTGGTGCCTATGGAGAATGTTACCCTATCTTGTCCAACTTCTCTGGCAAGAATCCACAAGGACTTTCAATACATTAAGGTCAAATTGCATTCATATCATACACAGGTCAATAGTAGATATGATTCTCAGTCAAGTTAAAGTCCTACAGCAAAATGTACGGTTTCTCTGCTGACTTGCCCATTTCAAGTTCAACCCGCAGCATATACCATAACAAATCATTGGCAGCTATGACAAACCAATTACACTTGGAACTTTTTTATAGCACAAAAACTTATTGCATGGGTTTAACTTGATTTGAACACATTTAAAAAGTTAATTCTCACCTGTGGCCATAACGCTCAATTTAAGGAAAATACTTTTTTGTTTTTAATACTTGTATTGTTTTAATTACAACATTGGTAAGAGAATTACAAGAGGGGGTAGCTATTGTGCCCTCATCACAAATTAGAAGGGACCAATGTGGGAATGTAATTACAGTAAAAAATGCCAAACATGTTTCTCCCACCCCAAGTTATATGTATCAGAATGAAATATCAAGTAGGTATGACGTCAGATTTGGGTTATTTGGCTTGGTTCTTGAGCTTGACAATGCTTTGATCAATAATAAAGTCCCTTGGTGCCTCCTTAGGGCTTCCCACTTTGGAGGGGCACTGTCAACTGTAATACCATGTGCTCAGCAGAGGTAAAAATGTCTGTGCTGTCTTCTTGTTGTGTTAACTGTCTCAGTTTTTGTCAATCACTGCAGCAGAAGCATATTGCTGCCCTATGCAGTATGCTGCCCTTCTATAGCATGCTTCTCTTCTATACACTGTCCTTGTCGATGGTACAACATCCTGAAAGCACTGCAGGTGTATCCAGCTCTGCATAACATTTCTTTGAGAAGAAACTTAGTTCTCTAGGCAAACAAGGATGTAGTTTTAATCTGCCCCAGAAAGGCTTGGGACGCCGGACGCAAGTCCTGACAAAAAAAAAAAACATGCTCCTGGATGGATTCCAACCACTGACCTTCTGTTACAGACATCCCTAATAACCACTAGACCACAGGGGCTGAGTGGAAATGGAATGGTTGATTACACATAACGTCCAGCAGATCAAAACAAGCCCATGTTTTAATACAACCAGGTGAGACCTGAGAAGCGAGCGCTAAGCCTAGGGTGCACAACATTAAATGATCAACATCGGAGAGATAAATAAAATGCTGTCGAACTCACTGGCATTGGTTGGTTGGTTGGTTTTAAGTCCCGTGGTCCTGCCTATCTCTTTAGGGGCACCACAAACTGTGTTGATTCAATGAGCTCACTGGCACCGTGAACAGTAGCAAGCTACAGATAAATGTTACCACCCAAGCCCATTACTACATGAACTTCACAGCATGGAAATGCACTTTCTTGTTGATTTCACCAGGTGACCTTCTGTTATAAAATGGTCCTTATACTTCCAAGAACATTGTCCGGCACATGGTTTGTTCAGAAAGTTTACCATCGCAAAGATAAGCTACGATGTCTTCAAAAATAGCGTGGGCTATGGTATGTTCGTAGTTGCATTATGGGCAGTACTGGAGAGAACAGTTCGTAGGAGGACACAGGAAATTTGTTGCATGTATTACCATTATTCATTCAGTCATAACACATGTTTGTAGGTAAGAGCTTGCTTAGCGCTCGCTTATCAAATAATTTTTATATTGGCCTGAGAAGTTCCCCGATGGAAGGTTACCTCAGATGAAACCAAGGGCGCAGAAGTTATAGCTGTATAGTTAGATGAATGTGTATACCAAGTGAGATTAAAATGGATGTATACTCCAAAGTCTTAGAAATGGCTTTTCGTAGCACTGACTCCCCAAGCTGGTAGTGTATCTCTGCAGGTTGAAAATCACCTTTTATCCAGCTATCTTCTTGTTGCTCCACTGAATCAAATTTGTGTTGCATTCCACACATAATTGTCTGCAAAGAGAGGAATTGTAAGAGAGTGTCAGAAGTATTTAAAAACAGTAATAGCCGGGCCCAGCACTTGATTTCAATGATCACATATTGGTATATGTACAGGGTGAGTCAAAAAAAAACTTGACCCTGATTGTGTCCGCCATTTTGAATTTTCAAGTAACAAATATCTAACATATGTGATATTATCTGAAAGCTTAGTTCATTATCTTTAATTTGCTGCAAAGATCATTCACATCGGTTAGGTATAGACCGAGTTACAGTCGTTTGAATCCAGCAGTCGGGTTTCTGCACTGTCCACGGAATCACATTTGCTTAGTCGGGCGCCGTGCATTCAAATGGGAATCCGTGGATAGGGTGAAAACCGGACTACTTGACTCAAAAGACTGTAGCTCGGCCTATACTTAACCGATTGGAATTATCTTTGCAGCAAATTAAAGATAATGAAATAGGCTTTCTGCTGATATCACATACGTTATATAGGTATTATTTAAAAATTCAAAATGGCGGACACAATCCGGGTCAAGTTTTTTTTGACTCACCCTGTATATATAAGAGTTACAAAATAGGGAAAAATAGGGAAAGCGGTCCCAAATAGGTCACCAATTTTGTGGTCAAAGAATGAGAGCAATATAATGACCCTAAGTGACCCCTGGATGACCTTTGACCTCATCTGTTATCCCACATAAATATTGCCTCTTGTCTCAATGCCAAGTATGAACTTGATCCATATCACTGCACTAAAAAGCTACAGTAAGTTGAAGTGTCAAGCAAAAGGTGTACACTAGAGGAATATAATGACCCTAATTGACCCCTGAATGACCTTTGACTGCCTCACCTGTTTCCCCACATAAGACCCCTTGTCTCAATGAATACACATACCAAGTATGAACTGGATCCAACCCTGCACTAAAAAGTGTCAACAAAAAATGTGTATACTAAATGCAGACACACACGCACGAATCATGTCGACATAAGTCTTCCGATTGCATCAAGACCTAAATACACATACAAATATTAGTGTACACTCCCTTAATTTCTGATTAGACCAATTAATTGAAGATGGTTTTTTAATGACAAGGCAAATGCATTTCAAGGAGGTATTACCCTACTTTTGATTTATGTGAGGTAATTTCCCCCATTTACCAGTCAAAACACATCTCCAATCATCAAAAACATTTCTTTGAACGCTGCATTTACTGAAGTTCCAATCCGTGCTTGAATTGTGAATTACCTACGAATGTGATTGCTTTTGATTTGAGGATGTAAAATGATGCAGACTCAGCCACCTCCCCCCCCTGAACAATGTTGATACAATTTGGCACACTGAACCAAGACGTGATTTTGCCAACATTGAATGGGGTGGCGGGGGAGCATTTTACATGTATAGACAGAAGTTTTCAACAATTTTTTCGGATTGTAGGAGGGTGGGTAATGACAATTTCACACTCAAAGGGTATTCTATAGAAAAGGAAGTCTGGTCAGGAACTTTATTTCTTCATTCAGAAATAATACCATGAATAGGTCGCTAATCATTGAAGACAGGTTTGAAATAAAGGTTTTCGCATTTCGTTTCAAAATTGTTACATTAAATTGTCCTCCGAAAAAAATCAATTTGCTGTTTGTTATGTTTAATTAGTTTTGTTCAAATATTTCTCACGATGGTCATGTTTAATGTGCTCACAGTATTTTCCTCATAATGTTCACAGGTAGAATGCTGCCCAATTTTTGTCTCGACGAACTTAAGCTCACGGTTAAAAGCTTTCTTCTTGTGCAATTACTTTCATAAAATTAGACTGCAATTCGTCTCAGTGTGTCATCTTCTTTAGAAAGTATTTAACGCATGCATGTATTTTTATTGTTCTTTTGTGGGTCTTTCCATTTCTTATTATTTTGATTATACTTTCAGATTTTGCATTTTTATTTATATTCTTTTTTTCAAATTTGTTTTTATTACCATTTCTTATATATGCCTCAATCTTCTCTCTTTTACCCTATTTTTATTCTGAGGAAGATAGGTATTCCAAAACAAAATGAACCTAGTTGGTAGTGTGACAACTAACAAATCTCATGTAACACAAAAGCCAGCACGATGTGTCTATGCTACAGAACACATGACAAATTTCCATTGATAAAATTAAAATATGCACCACAGGCGAAAATCCATTGGCAACTGCCAACAGGTGGGATGACCTCAGGCAATATTGTGGGGACAAATAAAGTGATCATATGACAAAAATAAGTGGACAAATTTTTAAAATAAATGCCCATTGACTAAATTAAAGTTAACAATACATGGCATAGGATTACCAGAATGAATTTAAATACTCAGGATTAGTTAAATGTAAAATGCCTACAAATTTGATGAAACGTATAACAACTGAAACGTCAACGCTTAACAATGGAGTTATCTCCGCCACTAGGCCACACTTGACCTGTTTTGATTTTTTTTCTGATGAGCATGCATACCTATATAGATTAAGTAAACTTGCCCGGTTCAGGATTTTCTAAACAATCTTACTATATGGCCCATGGATTATATTGCATTATGATGAAATTTAAATTCAACTGATATGCTTATATCAGATGTCCAAAGATATGAATTTGGGTTTTTCAGGGCAGATTAGGGGCACACTCCCCCTATTTTTTGCAGAGCACAGGCCCCCGGTGCCGCCACACAGGGTGCCGTACGCACTGTAGATTTATAAAACGCCTTTTTTACGCACAGTGCCCCTGTAATCATCAAAGAATACGGTGCAGGCTAATAGATGAAGACTAATGACTGTTGTGGTGCCCAGTCAGTCGTTTGCAGTACCCCCCCTTCCCCTCTTCAAGAATTTTGAACCGACTGAAACAAAATGAGTCTATCTAATACCTCTTCTGATGCTTTTTGTATGAGTGACATACCTCTGAGTAACCTCTGAGTGCCAATAAAAATTGACCTATGTATCTGTATGAACACTTGGGAGATTTTCTTAACTGTCCTCTGATTGTGCCCTTATCATAGCGGTAACCAAGACCACCCTAGAGTGCTGACTGGATCAACAAGCTTGCAACTCATGCAAATCAAAACCATTTGTAACCTGAATGTTTCACCTCCACCAGGAAAATCTGTCTCTAAACCACCTATAAGAAAGTCTGCCTAAAAACTGGGAAATTTGACCCTGTGACAAGTGAGGCCTGTAAACACCACAGGCTGCGTGTTACCCTATAATAACCAGCCCAAATCATGACAAAAACATAAGATTATCAAAAAATGTTCTTAACCTATGAATCAAGTCATCTATCCTCCTATACTGTGCATAGGCAGCTAGTTTTACATGTCATTGTCCTGGTTTAATCAAGTGGACTGGTTGCTCTCATTTTACATTGGTATGATCACAATCTTGGAACTCCTGCAAAAAGGAAAAAAAATAAGGTCAAGACAAATCAAAAATAATCATAGAGTAATCATCAAAAAGGAAGTTTCAAACCCCCAAACCTATGAACCATTCTATTAACTTTTGCCAGAACTTAAGCCCTCTAAAATAGCACTTAAATCCTACAACGTTGTTATGAACAATAATTTTTGCACTGGGTTTTCTGATAAGCTTCATTGATAATCATTTGATACCTTTAGCCAAAGAAGAACTTTTTATGACATATTCCAATTTGTGCAAGTACACCAGGGGTGACCAGGCCAATAGTTCTCAGACAACCTGCTAGACATGCAGTGGTATGACCTCTGAATTCTTTAGAGTTTGACATGTCTGTTACTTACTGCAGTTATACTTTACTCTGATAGTGTTTCATAAGATAAAAAATATCACGTTTTGCTATACAGATACAGGTAGCATGCCTTTATGCAAATGTCTGTACAAGTTCATATGCCACATACTTGTCCTTTCCATTTCTTTCCCGCTGTCTTTTTTTTTATTGTTTTGGGTCAATAGGATGGGGAATGTTGCTACAAAAATAAGGGAATATTTCCAATCATTAACTTTGTGTGGACAGTGATGACCAAGTACAGTAAAAATCATGCCAATGCTGTCAGTGCCACTTCAGTTTGCATAGTGAACAGGAAGAATGAATCATCATTCATAATCAGATCATACTTATTGAAATAAAAAGAACGCAATTGAGTTGCGCAGTGTCCAGCGACACCAAAGGCATTATCCTATTAACCATGAATTCTCCACCACAATGGTGCCCAATCGACGATCTAAAATAACACATGGTACTAATCTGAGAGAGATTCTATTTATTAAAGAGACCGCACAGGCACATTTGCTTGCAAAATCAAAATTTATTCAATACAAACAACAGCCTGTCCTACAAAATGATAGCAATCAGAAAAAAATCATGATTAAATTGAATTTCCAACTAAAAGTCATTTCTTACTGGGCATATATTAAAGAACATGACAATTTTTTCCATTAGGATTGTGGGGGGGGGGGGTGTTTAATCTTATGTTGCCTTGGAAATTCAGAGATACAATCATTGTGCGAAATACACCACCATCATTTTGTGCCACTTTATGCATTGGCATAGTTGCTTCGAGTAACTGTTCCAGCGGTCTTGAACCACAACAAAATATTCAACTTAATTACAAAAGAATCAAACCCAGATTAAAGTACACAAGCTACACAACTTTAAATGTCAACATAATCACTTCAATGATAACTATTTTCTTTTCATAAATAATCAACCAAACAGTATTTATTGCCCATGGGAGGGCCACTTGTATTCCAGGTGGATTATCATGCTCGGGTATGGCCTCCCAAAAATGTACCCAAAAGCGCGTATTTTCCACTTGGCAAGAACAACTCCCTAAACAGTATTTTTGTTGAATTTGGCTACCCCTAAACAAGTATTGTGGTTGATTTTTTTTATTGTTTTTATGTGTTTTTGTGGTTTTTATTAATTTACTATCATAAAAAAATTGGGCGTGAACTGTTTTATAATTTCCACCACAAAGTATTTTTATAAAATCATATAGGATTGTTTTTTATTACTTTAATACCTACAAGGTATAGTCAAAAATACAAATCCAGATACAAATACATGTTTTAGACAGGATTATAAGACATTCTTGAAACGTAGCTGAACATTTGTTTACAAAATATAGTATTGGTTTGAGTATATCATAATCTTTAGCACTCATGATGTACTTAAACATCCCAAGAAGATAATTTATCAATATCAACTGTTTCTCTCATAACATTAAATAATTCTGTACGATTATCATCATAAAAGGCACATTCCATGATGAAATGAAACTCATTTTCAACTGTATTAGAATTACATTTTGTACAAAGTCTATCTTCAACAGGGGTCTTTGGAATTGAATAATGTCCTTTCTCTATCTAGGCCGAAAAATGCATTTGGGCGCAAATATTAAGCGACGGGAAAGGAGGGGAGGGGGGGTGGGGAAACGGAAAAAAGAGGAAAAGAGGAGGTGCGGACGGGAGAAGGTGTGGGATGGAGAGAGGGTGGAGAAAGACAGAAAGGGGTAAGGTGAAGAAGAGGGTGTGGGGACACGGTTGATAAAAAGGATGGTTTTTTAGGAAAAAAGGTTATTTGGGAGCGAACAATTCTAGATCCTTTATAATTGTAGAAAACAGAAAATCTATAATATAAATGTCGAAGATTGTTGATACGTATTGAATATCATGATATTTTATAAAATTGTTTTGGTTAGAAATTAATAAATTCCTGATTTTCTTAAGTTTTTAGCCTCAAAAACATGATTTTTGACCCAAAAAACAAAACAACAAAAAAAGGGGGGGAACACAACAAAAAATTTTGTAAAAAGGGGTTTGAGTAAAGTTCGAATAGAAGTGGTTGCATTTTCGTTGTTGTAACGAGGGGGGGGGGGTTGTCGACAAATTTTACAGTCAAACCGCTACACTAGAGTTGCGTTTTGATGTTATTGAGTTGAATTATTGTATTGCGCTGCCCCAAGAACATGTTGTAATTTCTGTTTTGGGAAAGAAAGAGAAAGAAACGAAGAAAAGGGAAAAAATGAAGAGGTTTTGATTGAGGGCTGTGAGCGTAGTGGAAGGGAAAGATGAGGAACACAAAAGAATAGACTAGGGGACAACAAGATCAGATGATATAATATAAAAATCTAAATTGAAGGAGGTAATCGGTGATGACGGGCATGGAACCACGAAATGCCCTTTAAGGAAGGCGTCACAAAAAAATTGGAAGATGTGTTTGTTTTTCAAACCATAGAGAGGGAGGTAGCTAATTGGGTTTTAACCTAAAAAGTAGGCCTCCTGGAGTGTTTGATTACATACAGGGCAATAGAATTGAATTGTTTTTGTTTTTTTTGTAAAATTATAGGAACTGCATGGACATTTTCACAGTAAAACATTGTTATGTTTTTATGATAATTGTTATTTTTTCACTAGATCTGCTATGAATTAAAATAAATTTGCACTAGGTTGATTTGGGTCATTAAAGGGCTGACTCAAGAGAGATTTCAAATTTAGAATATTTGTGTAGAATAGAAATGTAAAATTTAGATTAGACATACTAGGAAAATTACAGATTAGTAATGTAATAATGCTTAATTCCAAGTTAGAGAAAATGGGAATTGGGTCTTTCGTTTTAATGCAGTAAATACTTTCTGCAAAGATAACAGTGCCATAGGATACCGTGTATAACAACATTTCGGATCCGGAATTTTATAACAAAGTTGTTATTTTTATATGAGGACTTTGATTTGAGCCTTAGCTATTTAACACGTGTGATTATTATATGCATTATATATATGTTAAAACATGTTCTGTTTAAAAATGGAGTGCACCCTCATCGGAAAAATCTCGGAGTCAGCCTTTAGGTGTTAAACCGTTGGAACTTCCCCGATAAATCCCTGCTAAGTTTATACAAGCCTAGCGTACAACTAGAGCACACAGTTAAAGCGATTTGCTTAAACCAGAAATAAAAAATAATCATCAAAAATCCATTTTTGCAATTTTCGAACCAAGTGTTTTCATTTTTGGGTGGGGGAATTTTATGCAAATACCCAAAAGATGTGTTTTTGACAGCCATTTTGAATCAGAACCGATTTATTTGTTTTCTGTTATGTGGTCGTGTTGCTGTACCCAGGGGCACATGTGGGCAGTGGATCAGCGTCACCTATAGAATAAAGGTTGGGGGTTTGGCCCCGCTGCGACCAATGTGTGTGCACTTGGGCCAAGCACTTTATCTTGCTTGCTCTTCTCCAGCCAGGGTAAAATGGGTACAGGCATTGCTGGGAATGCAAAACAGACTCGCTGTGAGGAGGAGTGGCGAACCCCCCACGGAACATTATATGAGGGAGTCTGCCAAACGCCAATGGGAGATAGATGGGCACTACACCTGCGGGCGCACCATTTGATTTGGATGCCCACCTCAATGACCAAAGTTAACGGTAATAATTCCAATGGCAAAGTGTACCCCTTATACCATTAAACGGAGTACGCAAGACCTTAGATACTTTGAAGTCGTTTTTTAAAGTTATGGCAAGTTAGTCTGAATGTCTTGAGCCTCTTCTCAGGCCTGTATCGGGTGGGGTGAGGGGGAGGGAAAAGCCACCCAAAAAATTCCACAAAAGGGGGAAAAAAAGCACACTTTTGCTCAATTTTTTGATAAAAAAGTCCAAAATTTAGACAAATTTATCCAAGAAAGCCCACTTTTTGGTTATAAAATGTTCAAAATGTCCAAAAAAGGACCATTTTAGGGGGGATTTGGTCCACTTTTTCAAAAAAGGTCCACTTTTTCTTAGTCCCGCACCCCCCAAAATAAATCCTGCGTACAGCCCTGCCCCTTACTAATGTTTTGGGTTATGTTTTTTTTTTAGTGTATATTCTTTTAATGGCCTAGACTATCATTTGCGTACAAATTGAAGGAATGTGCCAGTGCCGCTTTAAAGCGGCGTTCAGTGATTCACAGCCTTGTCCCCCCAACTTAAAAAGTTCAAGAGATTTTTATATCTTCTTAAAGGCTGACTCAGATTTACCAATGAGTTTGCACTCAAATTTTAAACTTATGTTTTTTGCATATACATAATCCTTGTCCATAATCACTGTGTGAAATAACAATGCTCAAATTGAAGTCCTTTATATAGGAAATCACAACTTTTTTTTAAATTTTTGTTATACACGGTATCCTATGGCACTGTTATACCGTGTAAGTTTACTGCATAAAAACAAACATACCCAATTCATCTCTAACTTTGGAATTAAGAATTTTAAGCGACTATCTTTAGTTCTAGATGACTTTTTAATTACTACATAAAAAATTATACTTCAAAATCTGAGTCAGCTTTTAACCATTGGCCTAAGTATATTATGTGTACCTAATCAAAGTTACGTGCAAATTTGATCCGCTCTTGCAGAAATTTGTAAGTTTGTATTTTCTGTCTGTAAGCTGACAATTACAACAGTGGCCTATGGGGCAGCGTAATACAAATATTTGCACATTAAATCAAAAAGCATGGATGGAATCAAATGAAATTTTGGAAATAACCTTTTCTTGGGGATAATCTAGTGAACCATAAAACAAAAATACTGCAAGTTAAATCTTGCAAATCCACCTGGCAGGGACTGTAGTTGGTGGACTTAAAGACACTATCAGTGATTTATCCGACAGAGTGAAAATATTTGAAATTTGCAGGAATAGTTTAAAATTGAAGGATAAGTCTGTAGAATTCTCATAAGTTAATTTTTCCAACTGAAGAATTAACAGAAAGGGAAGAAAATGGCAAGTGTTCAAAGACACAAATCTCCATTCAATTACGTGTTGTAGAAAGTGTCCGTTCAGACAATTATGACTAAAATAACCGATTTTGTCCTTTTTAGCTGCGTTTGGTCGTATCACTGCAGGTCTGAAGAATACCAATACTAGTTCCAGACAGGAAAAATCTGATTTTTGATGATTTTTTTTTGTTTATCTGATATCAATCACTGATAGTGCCTTTAATTCTCAGACAGAATAACATGCCAGAACATAGTATCATGAAGTCAGGAGGAATGTGTTGCCTTGGTACTGTGTAATCAGAGGAAAGAAGCAAATGAGCTCATTAAAAGGCATAATAACAATGATAGTACATGTATTACGTGCATGCACCACGACCCACTTACCAAGACCAAGTTTCATCAAATTTGACTTATTGGGGTCTGGTAGAAATTCACCTTATAGTATGCGCCAGAGGGTGTAGTGAGTCATCCCACAAGCACCAGTTTTTGGGAATTTTCACCTCATTGGGTCATGTGATCCCCAAAATCCCATTCAAACACAAACATCTGACTTTACACTCATTTAAGCTCTAAAGCATACTTAGGGAATTTTCTTGCTGATCATTTAGTGTCTGGTTTGTTTTAAGCTTTTTGAACACTTTATACCCGGGGACTTGTATTCCTGAGTACTGACATGGGTTTAGGACAGTACAGTATAGGTACATGCAGGTGGCATCATGTATTGATTCCAAATCACCCTCTGGTAATGAGCCAAGCAGATCAAATATGCAGAGCTCAGTTATGCATAAATCCTGACAACACAGTGGCATGGTGTATTGTCCCCCCCCCCCATATTTGATTTCTCGGTTTTGAGTGAGCCTGTCGGTTCACTTGAAGAATTCAGGTGCAAAACGTTTGCGGCCAGAGCGAGGTTCCGTCTAGATGGAATATTGCTTTATTCTGTCCCCGACTTCAAATGCAGCTGCAATATTATTAGTGTCATAACTTAAAAGAACAGGAGGACATTCAGAAAGAAGCACCTTCAATAGTTTTCAATCCCGGGTTTTCTGCATATTGAATCCTTTGTAACCAGTGCATTAAGCACACCTATAGTGAATGCCAATGACGCCATATTTAGTAATAGATGATTATTTAGTATTTCTGTACGTGTACACAGAAAAATCAAGCATTTTTTTCCTATTTTCTATAGGGACGTTAGGATTGCAGGCGGGATGAATCAGTATTCTGCCACTGCATCCAACAACATGATGTTTATTCTGTGGGGCCGGCTAAAAATGATTGGTGGCACATACTAAATTCATTCCCAAAATGCTTTCCTGTATTTTCACCAAAGTGCACCATTGCAGAAATTGCCATTGCTAAATTTACAATTCTGTTTTAATGTGGAGTAGTACTTCTCTATACTGCAATAGCCCAGTCTGCCAAGAACTTGTGTAGTACATACATATTGTTACCAGATGATGAAAAAATAAAAAAATTACAAGCTTCTCATGAGAACAAAATCTCGGGTTTGAGTGGGGTGATGTTAGGGCTGGTTCAGATTATATGAGTTTTGTACTACTACAGGCTCCCCTTGTAATTTGTCCTGTCCATTCCCTTTAACCCCTTGGTTCATTACCCCTTTGTTCCACTTGGCGCATTATCCCCTTTGTCCATGTTGTTGTTGTCCATGCCCTTTTGTCCCCTTGTCCATTCCCTTTATAACCCTTGTCCAATTCTTTGTCCCTGTCTGTTCCCTTGTTCATTCGCCCTGATCCTTTCCTCTTGTCCACCACCCCCTGTCCATTCCCCTTACAGTGCCCACTTTATCCCCTTGTTCATGACCCCTTTGTGTCCTTATACATTCTCCCTTCTCCCTTATTCCAACCTCTTTGTCCCTTGTCCAATTTTCCTTTTCCCTTTCCATGACCCTTTGTCCCATGGTCCATAATCCTATCTTCCCCCTTGGTTCCAGTCCCTTTGTCCGCCACTTGTCCCATTACCCTGCTCCTTTATCCATTTCCCCTGGTCCCCCTTGATCATTCCCCTTTATTCCACTTGTCCATCCCCCCCGCTTTGTCCCATTGGCCATTGCCTTTGTCCCCTTGTCCATTCCCTTTTGTCCCCTTGTCCATTCCCTTTTGTCACCTGTCCTTTCCTTCCTCCCCTTATCCCCCTGTGTTCTCCCCCTTTGTCCATTCTCCCATGACCATTCTTTCTTTGTCCCCTTGTCGATCCTCTCCCCTTGTCCCCTTCCCCGTTTTTCTCCTTTTGTCCATCCCCTTTATTCCCCATTTTTTGTCCATATCCCCCCTTGTGTCCTCTGACCATTCCTCCCCTTATTCCCGTTCCTCCTGCGTATCCATGCCCCTAGTTCCGTTTCCTGTCCATGACCCCTTTCCTTCCTCATCCATGTCCCTTTTTGGGATCCCTGGTCCCCCTTTACTCCTTTTGTCCCTTGCCCATTTCTTCCCTTGTCCATTCCCCCCCGTTTGTCCCTTTGTCCAAGACATCTTTGTCCCTTTTTCCCAAGACATCTTCTTTTGTCCTTTTTTCCATACCGGGGGCCTTTGTCCCCATTTGTACCATGCCACGTTTGTCACCTTTGTTGTCATGACCAAAATAACCAAAATATTTATTGTGATGATTTTTTGACGAAACTCAGATCTGCAAATCGTGCTTATCCCTTTAACAAGATGATTAATTTGATTCTTTTCCAGAAGAGGGCTGGGGTGGGGGGGAGATGTGGGCACATGGGTTTTAATTTACCTTGTATGCACTGGGTCTCATCCTGGAGACACTAATGGTATTCCGGTGGTGAGGGGGCACTTTGTATTCGCAAGGTGGGATATCATGCTCGGGTATGGCCCCCCAAAACGTAACCCTCAGCGCGTATGTCACTGGGCAAGAAAACACCATAAGCCAGATATTTTGGTTGATTTTGCTACCCTAAACAATATTTTGGGCTTGATTTTGAGTGTTTTGGTTTATGTTAAAAACCACTAAACAAGTAATTTGCATACCAGTTTAAAAATACCACCCTAAACAAGTTTTTGACATCATTGGCTACCCCTAAATTGAGTACTTTAGAAAATGTCCCTTTACCACTTACAGGCTATAGGATCTTATTGTAACTGGCCCTGATAAAGGAAATTTTACCATGCAATTTATTGATTTTTTATTTCACACTCTAAAAAAAGCATAAATTTTTCCTACAGCCTATATCAGTGTTAAAATTTACATCCATTAATTTTAATTTCCAAGTTCTTTAAAGTTGTCTCTATTTATTTCTTTGAATTATGGGTGTCGTAAGTGACAGTTTTTCCTGCATATGTCAGCCATTTCAGTGAACGAAGTACAACCTGTCCTGACCTTATTTTGATTGACATAAATGAGAGACAGACCCTAATGCTGTTTCTTCCCACATAGGCTATATCTACAATTAGTCTTAGGTGGTAGGAGCGTCCGTATTAATGGATACACCAGGCCCCCCGCATCAGCTGTACGTTCCTTCCTCAGTTCAATGATCCGACCCCAACCACCACCACCTTCCCACCTTCCTTGTGGGATACGCTAAGAAGAAGAATGTAGAATTAACAAACGCTAAATGAATGAAACTCCAAAATTATAACAAGGTTCTAATATGTAAGGATATGGGGACGAACATAGAGAAATAAGCTAAAATAAGCTGAAAATGGCTAAATCTTCGAGGCATCTACCCGGTGAAATCAGAAGAACATCGGGAACAAAATCCCCTATTTTCCAGCATCAATTAATAATATCAGGTGAGGGGCGAATGTATATAAAACTTATAACCATGAAAAATATCATTTTGAAAATCTAAGGAATGTTGGATGTTTTTATTTGAAACTTTTTTTTTTCATTCCAACAAATTGTTAAAATGCATTTAAAAATATCCAGACTCATCCTGAATTGGTGAATGTTAAAGGTGCTGAGAGATTTCACATAACAGTGATTCCTAAAAAAATGGGAAAATTTTTGCACCTAATGTATATAGCTTTTTCAATTAAAAATATTCCATGTGAAACGGGGTTCCCGCTTCGTGGATTTTGGTGTCATATGGACAGATCGAATTTCACTGTACTTAATAAATTCAGAATGATAACAAAATGAGGTCGCCATAATTCTAAGCCTGTGAAAGCCAAAAAATTATTGTTTCCAAACCTAAAAAAAAAGCAAATTTTAAATAAGACATAAACATTTCTGCTAAATGCATGCATTAAAAATGTGCTTATTGTGGGAAACGCAAATTCACAATATTGCAATGGCGTATTCTATTATTATATTGGTTCTGACAGAAACCAACATGTTGAACATAAAATAAGAATATTATACCTCAAATTTCAACCAAAGGCACAGTAGAAATCGGGATATCTTACGCACCATGTATTCTGGAAACTGATAAAGCCCTGATTGTAGTACTACAAACTTTGGTAGTCGGTTGTTGGACCACAAAATATTCCACTGGACCAAATAATTTTCTGAACATTTGGGAAATTACTGGGGTACAGTGGACTTTAAGGAAGGTTAAAAACCCTAAAGGAGTAAGGTGATAATTCATTCGTTGGTGCCATAATTTGTGAATTTAGTTATAGGACAAATAAGCTCAAATACAAAATTCAGCCTAGGAAATCTTGTAGGCGTAACTATAATTGACGTAATTCAAATCCAATTGTGTTCTATTGCATGATAGCATAGACTCGGACTCATTGATATTAAAACCACAAAGGTCACAAGACTGGTCAAACAGGATGCATGCCCTGGGAATCACCTTCGGTGTGTGGGTTGTCTTGTGTTAACCGCCATTTTCCGTCGGTTGCTGAATCATGTTTGCCAGAGTCATTTTATTATCACATTTAGTTAAATGCCTGTAAATATATATCTGCTGAAATAAGATTTTTGAGCCTTTTGCAAACAACAAATTACACACTTATTGTTTATTATGGATTAAAAATCCCTTAAAACTGAATGTGTTTACAAGACACTATCAGTGATTTTCCGGAAGAGTCAAAAATTTCAAAATTTGCAAAATAGACTTAAGGGTGATCGGATACGTCTGTAAATTACCATACTTACTTTTTCTCTGACTCAAAATTTGACAGAAAAAGAAAAAACAACAATTTCACGGATATGAATCTCCGTTCAATTACGTTTGTATAAAATGTCCGTACGGACAGTAATGACTAAAATATCCAATTTTGTCCTTATTAAGGTTTGCTTCATGGTCTTATCATTTGCAGGGCATGTGTCGAGATACCTGTAACTTATACAGACATGCAAAAAAAATTATTTTTTTGATAATTTTTTGTTGTGTTTTTCTGATTTAGCAAATCACTGATAGTGCCTTTAATATTTGGGTAGTCTTCCAAATTATTTTTGCCCTGCTGGTCTGTGATCAGTGCCATGACCATTTTCCAAACTGCACACAACAGGATTTTTTCAGCTATTGTTCCCCTCCTCAAGAGCCAACTTTCTCACTTGGAATTAACATTGAAATTTTATTTTAAAATTGCAAATTACCCCCAATTTTAAAATTACCCTGAGGAGATGATGGTTTTAATCAAAAATGGAAAGTTTGAAAAGCTAATCCCTAAGTAAAGTGGTGCTGATTTAAAAAATACATCCGCGAGGGTACCCCCCCCGGAACGCGAGTGCCGCTGCCGTCATGGTTATGTGATGGGGCCAAAGTCACATGAGGTCACCAAGTCCATGACGTCACCAACATGTCACCCACACCCCGCCCCCCTTCTTTCCAAAAGTTACATCATAGTAGCCCTTACAAAACTCATGCGGCATGCAATATATTAAGGGGTAACATTTTGACCGGCCAAAGATCACATGAGGTCAACAACATGTCACCCCACCACACCCCCTCCTTCCCACCAAGTTGCATCATCGTAGCCCTTACGGAACTCATACGGCATGCAATATATTAAGGGTTAACATTTTGACCACAACACCACACACACCACACACCCAAACCCACCCACACCCCCCCCCCACACACACACACAGACAACACAAAAAAGTATTATTAACCATTGGCAACTTTTTGACCAAAAAATTATTTTTTTTACCATTTTGAGTAAACTAATCAGAATTTTTGCTGGCAATGGTTTGAAAAGTTTATCCTATGTAAGAAGTGGTACCAATTCCACAAAAAGTCTGATTCTACTAAAGCGCTTTTGGCCACTTTTTGGCTAGTTAAATAATCCAAATTTTTGCTGACAAGTGTTAGAAAAGCTTATCCTATGAAAAAAATGGTGCTGATTTTAAAAAAGTAGTTTTATTGACCCTAAAGATATTTTGGCCAAAAATGAGTTGTTTTTACCATTTTGTGTCAAATAATCTGAACAGATTAACTCTACTTAAGATATTTTGGCCAAAAAATGCCATTTGTTTAAAAATGGCCATTTGTATCAAATAATCAGAATTGTTGGTGGTAAAGGTTTTCAAAGTTTATTGTATGTAACAAATGGTGCAGATTCCCTAGAAGCAATTTTATTGACTCTACTCAACATTTTTGCCTCTTTTTTGGCCAAATATAACAATTTTTATCATAATCATTGTGTCAAATAATCAATTGTCAGAGACAATGGTTTGACAAGCTTATTCTATAAAAAGAATGCTAGTTTTAATGAACAAGCAATCTCATTGGTCCTTGTGATGACACTATGGCTACTTCGGTAATTTTGTGGCCAAAATAACCATTTTACCACGTTTTGTTTTTAGAACTTTTTGGCTACCATGTTTTGCCAAGCCTTTTATATAGATGCTGGTGTAACAATGTGTCTTAGTAATTTAGGTCTAGCGGTTTGGCAGTATTGGCCACCTTCTGGCCAGAATAAACATTCTGCCATTCTATCATGGTTACCATATTAGGTAGGCGACTGCTTTTTTTAATCAATGTCACATTTTACATAGGATTAGCTTTTAAACCTTTTGCCACTATAAACCAAAAATTCTGAACAAAGCCACTTATCTCCAAGGGTAAATTACAGTAATTACCAAACCTACTATTTCTTTTAAATTTTGTGACATTGTCACTGTCACCAATAACTTAGTTAACACAGAATGCAACCAAAACTCTCAAATTTTAACACCTTTATTTTTCGCCCAACTACCCAAACAAGGAGTGATTTAGTGCTGTACACTATTACCCAAACAGGAGTGATTAGTGTTGTGGCACTAATTAACCAAACAAGGAGAGATTTAGTGATGCTGTGCACCCAGCACTTGGAACAACAAAACAACAACTACTACTGTGTAAGACAAAGTTAAGTCGGACTCATTTTTTAATTACATTTTGTTTTGAACAGATCTCTATGCTATATGAGCATGACCAAATACATACCTCTTGAAAGAGACAACTGGCACATTTGGAAAATAGTGCGCCTCAAATTTTTTTCAAATCGATAATTTTGCATGTTGTAAAGCTTTTTATATAACAAAATCCCTCACCCGAAATGATTAAGACCAAATCAGCTCCTTATGGGTATAACCCGGCCACGATTTTATTCAGCAGACGACGAAAATGGCTTTTTTAACACAAGAACACCTCGTATCCTGTTTTCTTTTCTCCGCTTGCACCCTGTTTTGAACCGGTCTATCACCTTTTATGGTTTTATATCCGTGAGTACAGTTCAAAAATATTCATGTAATACACATTTGGTGTTACGTTTCATGGAAAACTTAAAGTTGGCCTACAAATTACCTACCTGGATGTCTTTATCCTCATATCAAATGTCCTATCTGTTTTTGGGTATTTTATTTTTATGTGTAAAATAATATCTATTCGTCCAATGCCCAGACTATCATTTTAGCAGCAGTAAAATGAAGAATTTCATATTTTTTGTAAAATGTCCAGTGCCGCTTTAAGTAGTACTTAGCACATGATGGCATGTTATGTATGCCCCAGTCACTGGGGAAAACGCGGTAAATGCGACTAAAACCGACAAAATAACCACCAAAACCTGACTGCCAATTGTTCTTAAATCGGCTCAAATTTTGTTACAGGTGGCAACAAGAAGATTTCACATAACAGGTGTCGCTAAAAATTGTTAAAATTCTGATTTTGGCACTGGGTGTAAAGCTTTATATCAACAATATTCCCATCTGTAATGATAACTGATAACTTTTTTCCTTTTGCTTTCTTCGTACAACATTGTGAAATTTCTAATTTTCGTATAGGAGCAAATACAAATCACCTATGTTTTCTACTGAAATAACAGCATATACAAATCGCCTTTTTGTTTTCAATTTTAAATCTATTTCTGTCGCCAAATAAAAGTAAGAGAATTCTGTTCCTAATCTATATGAAATCCTCATAGCACCGAAAATATGGCGACTTTAAATCTCTCGTTGCTCAACATTTCTGTAGATTTAAAAGATTTTTGGTAATCACCAAAAGATTGCGGTAAATCGCAACAGATTGCGGTAAATCGCAACAATGCGGTAAATCGCAACAGATTGCGGTAAATCGCAACAGATAGGGGTAAATCGCAAAAGATTGCGGTCAATGCAAACGATTGCGGTAAATCGCAAAAGATTGCGGAAATCGCAACAGATTGCGGTAAATTGTCAAAGATATTGCTAAATTTCAAAGATTTTGCGAAATCGAAAAATTTTGCGAACTCGCAAAAGATTTAGCTAAAATGCAAAGAATTTTGTGGCAATGTGGTTAAAGGCCCTTTTTCACAGTATGCCAACTTTTGTCAACCGGGGTCAATGTTTTCAAACTAAGTGTCAAGCTTTGTTATTTGTTTCTAATGTTGATGTAAGACTATAAATTTTAAGGACACAGAGAAGCACAACACCTTAATCTTTCTCCAATTATTACTTTTGTTTTAATCAGAGAGTTTGAAAATTGAGCCCTTTTGAACAATGCAGATAGTTTTTAATGGAAATTTCGATTAATTGCCAAAGAAATTAGACCCTTGTCTTCCTCATAAATGTAAAGTATGCACCTTCAGCAGGCATACTCAGCTGAAATATGAACATTGACGCTTTTGAATTTTGAACATTTCTTGACATTTTTCTTGCTTTTATTTTATCCCCAAAACAGGTTCTTGACATAAAAAAGTTTTATTATAAAATCACAAAAGTAACAGAGCAGAGTGATTTTTCATGAACTGATTGTTGTAGGCTGGAGACATTTGTACCGAATGCAAGCAACTTCACCCATGTTGAGTTAGCAGATAATTAACTTTATGTCCAAAGTGTTGGACGTGACATGTGAACGGAATTTTGACTTAAAATCTAATCTTTTTGACATTTTTAAAAAAAAAACTGATTTTAAGCTTCTATAAATATGAACGCACTACTAACTCCCCTAGTGAATGCTTTGTTTTATCAATCCTCAGCCTTTTGAAGCTGTTTAGATTTGCATGGTTTACTGATTGAAGCTTGCGTTGGATGTGACAAATTGAAAAAGGTTAACTGGGCAATTTTTTGAAAATTTACTAAAACTGATCACACACACCTCAAAGTAATTCTGGTATTTTCACAACCATGGAACAACTAGAAACATACACTAATAAATTTAAAGTTGTACAGACCTCCTCTCGTTTTTGAGATATGCACTCGAGTGTTTTGACGTGACCAAGGTGTTTGGACGTGACTGGTGTGACTGAAAATTCATGTTGATGGAGCCAATCATTTTACAGTGGTTGTCCAAACTTTTAGTACAATTTACTAGTACAGTGAAAGTTTGCTCTCAGAAATAAGTTAACACCAACGTAGAACTTACTTCATAAAGACAACAGGGCATCTGCAAAAAGTGTTGGACGTGCAAAAATGTGAACGGAAAATTGTGGACAAGATTTCGAATAATCATATCTGAATTAATTACAAGGTCAGTCATATAATTTTGTGTGGGCCATTATCATGAGGGATTGTCTTGTGTAAATATACATAAAATGCCACATATAGCCACACAGGAGTTCATGTAATTGAATAATAGTATTCAATGTGAACGGAAAATGTCACGTCCAACACTCAATTTTGAATTGCTCCAGATACGTTTTGTGAGCACTCTGCTACACCTTATTTTCAATTGGTAATAAAGTGTCACTAGTTCCTAAAAGAACTCAAAATAAAAATTGACAGGTTCTATAGAGCCAATATGGAGCCTGAAAACAAAAGGGCATGTATTTTTGGGGGTTGAACGCCATGTCATCAAATTTTGACCATTGTGTGGGCCGTCTCCTGAATACAAGCACAATAAGTTGGTTTAGGTATGGGATGTAGGTCTCGTAGATCTAAGTAAAAACACAAAACGTGACTCGTACACCTTCCTGTAAAAATCCTATGGTTTTAAGTGAAAATTCAAAAAGTTGGCAATTAACTGTCAAACGGGGGCCTAAAGATTTATGAGAATAAGCAATTTTTGGTAAATTAGAAAAAAAAAATGGGTAATTTGCATAAAGATTTTATTTTGTCAATCACTAATAAGTTTGGTGAATACATAGATTTTTGTACATTTTAAATTGCACGTGGGGTTGTGCCATCAGGAACAGGCAGTAATTGCCAACTAAGTTCACAGTACACATGCCCACATGACACCAAGGTAGAAGATACTCAATATTCAAATAGTACCATGTAATCTCTTCCAGTGTGTGCTAAAAGAATCACTGTGGTAGTCCCTAGTCCACAGTGCTACTACTGGCCAGAATGTAAAAGTTCTTTATGTTTGGTGAATTTGAGTAAATTAAAAATGCGGTGAATTCAGTGGCGGATTAAGAGTCAGCAAAGTGGTCAGCAGCTGCTTTGACAGTGCCCCCCCCTGAAATATTGCTCTCATGGCCCCACCCAAAATCAAAAAGGGAAATGAAACAAATCACAGCAACCTATTATGCATGAAATCGCACCAATTGTTAACCAGATTTGCAGAATTTCTTTCACTTGTACCCCGCCTCAGACACTCCCTAATTGCACTAAATCGACAATTGCAAAGGGCCCCACCTTAAGCCTGCTGACAGGGCCCTTTTCCTTAAATCCGCTGCTGATGGAGTTCATAGCCTACAACAGTACTAAAGAATTCTAAAATAACAGTCTACAGCATAAAGTCTGTCTCACATTTAGCCAACCAATTAGTCTCATTACATATGTTATACAGCAAAAGTGACACCACCCTGACTTATGCATGTAGGTCAGCTAGGTCGTGAGACACTTACATTTTTTGGCTAAAAATATTTGTTTTACATTAGTAACAAATGTATAGTGATGCTGCAACTTCAAATCAAGTTTTTTCATACCAAAGCGCAGTAATCATTAAAAAATCTCGCTAGCTAATGAAGTGCAAAGGTAGTGAGTGCACCCCGGTTGGCTAAAAAATGGAAAAAGAGAAAGAAAAAAAGAAACGGACATAGAATTGCAATAATGCCAATTGCCCTGGCCCCCGAGCGTGGGGGGGGGGGCACTTTAGTGGTTCCTGGACCCCTGCCTTTGTTGTTTGTGTTTGGATCATTCCTGGAATCAGCACCCCAGGGCAGGATCCCGGTTACAACATGAATGGCGACAAAACCACTAACTAAACGCTCATTGAAATACACGTAAAAAGTACCACATCTGCCCTCTGATTTTGGCACCCCGCCGTGACAAATTTGTGAATATTTTGATCCCATTTAAACCTATAGAACACAACTGAAACTTTCAAAGAATTTACCATTTTTGATATAATTCTAGTACAGATTTTAAGAAAATGCATATGAACAGCGCCAACCCACTATTTCGATATCCACGTGCACGCCTCATGCCGTTTTCGACCAGAAGTCGAGGGCCTACTTTCTACACAGAATCTAATTCAAAATGTTGTGATAATCTCAGCGATCATCAAGCTTATAATCTTTCACTTTTATTATATATACCACCCTCACTGGAACCCGTCCCCAAAGATCGACTGCAAAATATCTCACCACTTTTGTTATTTTATCCGGAACAACCTACCCCTTCCTTCCCCCAACATTGAGTGATGTAGTGTTGTGCTCCCCTGAAATGTAATGGCAGCCCGACCTAGAATCAGTAAGATACAATTGGATTGAGAGATTTTATTGAAAGACTAGAGCAGATCTACCACTGACCTAGAGTTCAATGGTGTGGTGCACAGTGAGTGTGTGTTAAGAAAAAGCTCCCCACAAGCTCAGTAAATAACTATAAAATTTTTTTTTTTTTTAAAAGCTCTTTTAGAGAGTAGGCCTATATACCAACTTTCCTTCATATTTTTTGAGTATGACTTTTGGGGGATGTTCTTTTACTTTTTAATTATTCCTTTGTTTTACATTAAACTGTTTCATCATGCTTGCATGGGAGGTGTATTAAGCTAGAACTCAATTTATATGCTTTTATAATAATAACCCTAAATATTGCATTAGCTTTTAAAATTGAGTTTTAATACATGAGAACAATTATTAGGAGTAAACATATTAGGCAAAATTAGTATATGCTTGTAATAAAAATGAAAGAAATTGAAGGGCTCCATGCTGATGCACTTCTATGGATGGTTTGCACAGGTCATCAGTACTGAAGCAGTCTGCCATGTGATACCTGGAGAGCTTGACCAGGAAGAAAAAGCTTGACAATCATGGCTAAATCACCTTTCTTGCCGCTCACTGGGAACCTTCCACCACTACTGCTAGGAGATCTGCCTCCAAAAACACCTCAAACCAGAAAATTGTCCCTCTGACAAGTGATCCCCTGTTACGCCCCTGGGGTTGACGGTATGTGAAAAAATCAAATTTTTCTTACATATTCACTATTCCCCCCCAAGACATCACCAGGCAGTATTGGAATTTAATGTGGTTATTTGACATGCAGATATGGGGGCGGAGGTGCGGGTCGATTCCAAGATAAGTGGTCCTGACACGGTAAAAATTGAAATTCATTTCCAACATCATTTTTCGACTGATAGTTGAGAATATGTATGGGCCATTCATATCTAAACTGAATATTAAGTCTTTTCTTCCCCCGTTTTCCCATAATGCTGGTTACTAATTTTGAGGGTGATTATTCCTATGTTAATTTTCTTCCTCCATTGACTTTCACATGTAATGTAATGTCCCTGATGTTTATGCTATTGTTTTTGTTACTGTCCTCAGTAAAAAGGATTATATTATACTTCCAAATCACCATATTTAGTTTAATCATAAGTAATCCCTGAGCAGAAAAAAAAAATGATATATACCAACTGAAATATGCAATGATCTCATGGACATTACATTGCGATCATATGTTCCATCGGACATTACATTGTGAATACATTGTAATGTCCATGACGCATTATAATGCACAACTTTCAACCATTTAGACAATGGTATGACCCACATTGTGCTTGTTCATTTAATGCTTCCCACCTTTCCCAACACCCCATCTTTCCCTTCCCAACTTCCCCTTTCCAACATCCCAACTTCCCCTTCCACACACCCCATCTCCCCTTCCCATCACTCATTTCCCCTTCCCAACACCCACCTCCCATTCCCAACACACAAACTCCCTTCCCAACACCCATCTCCCCCTCCCAACACCCATCTCCCCCTCCCAACACCAATTCCCAACATCCATCTCCCCCTTTCCAACACCCAAATCCGCTTCCCAACACACACCTCCCCTTCCCAACACACACCTCCCCTTCCCAACACACACCTCCCCTTCCCAACACCCACCTCCCCTTCCCAACACACACATCCCCTTTCCAACAACCATCTCCCCGTTCCCAACACCCCATCTCCTCCTTCCCAAAACTCCATCTCCTCCTTCCCACGTACCCCAACACCCCTTGTCCCTTTCTCAGCAACCCATCTCCTCCTTTCCCAGCACCCCATCTCCTCCTTTCCAACACCTCGGATTTGCTTCTAAGGATACAAGCAAACCCTGTATTCAGTGTAATTGGTCAATCAGAGGTAGTAATGACAACATAATGGAGTGTGAAAAGACAAATTGGCTATCTATGAATATAGAGTCATTTTGTCTTTTAGCTATATTTTAGTTGTCACATCAAGTAAGAAGCATAATTTACATCTAGGCTAAGGGCATTATCACAGGTTTTGTGATGAATGCTATACGAAGTATTCACTAGATCGCTTTGTAATTTTTTGGTTCAGACCCACCCCTACCCACTACCAAAATTTCATCACAATACGATAAGAAATGTAACCCCTGAAATAAAAACACACATGAAATCAAGACCACATTCCTCGCCCGTCATTGATTGCTATAGGCCCTATAACCCTAGTGCAAGTGCAAGGGTTAAAAGTGTTTTAAAGAATTTGGTTTCAAATAGAAGCTGAAAATTTGCTGGTAACTGTTGTTTTAAAATCTTTCAGTGAGGTAAAAGCAATCTCAAATATATTTTGGTCAAAATGTCAAAAATTAAGGAAAATGTAAGATTATTATTGTAAACAGTTCATATGCAGGGTCTTTGTGAGTTGTACACATTTTCAAATATTATTTTCACCTATTTTGTTTTATATCAGTGATTCCATTCTCATCGACATAGAAAAATCTGCTTGTACATTAAATAAATACAATGGATTTACTACTTTTACTTTTAAGGAAGTGTAATTGCATCACACTGTTACCATAGAATTGCCAAGGGACAACATAGCATCATTTAAGTAAGCAAAAAGTTAGAAGAGACTATTATAGTTATTGGAGTGTAATGTCCATAACGCAAAAGTGTAATGTCCATGACGTTCTTATGAGTGACCAGCCTAAGTTGTGGAAGATACTGTTACAATTTGGTTTTAGTATTCTTGTAAAGTTAACTCTACCCATTAACACTATACTGCTTTGCAATTAAAATGAACTCTAAATTCAGAGAGTTTTGAGTTGAACTTTAATAGTGAGCAAAACATTTTTTTCTGCAAAATGTCCATGACGCTCATTTGCATAACTCATGTCATAAAAATTAGTGATGGCTTCCCAACAAAAATTGATGAGAGGTACAATTTTACCCCAGCTACAATAATCAATTAACAAACCCAAACTCCCAATGCAGAGTGTTTAAAATAACCTAATAACACTTAAACAGAAAAATTGGTCCACATGTATTTCCATGACACTGGAATCGCCCATATATTTCCCCATTCAAGTCATTATACTACATGTACTTAGTTCCAGGGAGAACTGAAACAAAAAACCCTGCCAAATTTTGCTTGTATCAAAACCTGCCAGATATTGTTATGATCCCAGTAGTCAGTATTAGTAAAAACCAAAAGTTTTGACTCGGGTTTTGTCCCTGTTGAAACGGGGGTGACCGGATTCACCGCTCACACACTCGCAGCAAACCACGCCTTACTCCTCCTCCACTTCACCGTGATTCAATGATTATCCTCTAGCTACAGCCCCAACCTAATTGTGAATAGCAACTTTAAAATACATGCATGATTTTTTGGAATCTTCCAGATTAAATTTTGATGTTAAGAAAATCACGTTGGTTCAGTTGGTGCAAATTGCATGTAATTTTCACATGTACTAGAGCTACTTAATCAGCCAAGAACAAAGAATCCTAATTAGAGCAGGTCTGAATATCACCCAAGCTATTCCAAAGATATTTGCCTTGCTCTCTTTGCCAACTAAGTTCACCAGTACAATGCCCACATGACACCCTCGTTCCCAACACCCCATCTCCTCCTTCCCAAAACTCCCTTCTCATCCTTCCCAAGTCCCCAACACCCCTGTCACTTTTCAGCAACCCTATCCTCCTTTCCCAGCACACCCATCTCCTCCTTCCCAAACACATAGGATTGCTTCTAAGGATACAAGCAAGACACTGTATTCAGTTTGGTAATGGTAAAGCAGAGGTAGTAATGGGACAACATATGGTGTGAAAGACAATTGGCATCTATGAATATAGCGTCATTTGTCTTAGCTAATTTTAGTTGTCACATCAAGTAAGAAGCATAATTTACATCTAGGCTTAGGGCATTATCACAGGTTTGGGATGAATGCTATACAAAGTATTCACTAGATCGCTTTGTAATTTGTGGTTCAGACCCCCCCTACCCACTACCAAAGTATCAAATACGATAAGAAAATGTAACCCATGAAATAATAAAACACCATGAAATCAAGACCACATTCCTCGCCCGTCATTGCTTGCTATAGGCCCTATAACCCTAGTGCAAGTGCAAGGGTAATTGTTTTTTTTTTAAAAGTGTTTTTTAAAAAGAATTTGGGTTCAATAGAAGCTGAAAATTTGAAATTGCTGGTAACTTGTGTTTTTAAATCTTTAGTGAGGTGGTAAAAAGCCAATCTCAAATTATATTTGGTCCAAAATGTCAAAAATTAAAGGAAATGTAAGATATTATTGTAAACAGTTCATATGCAGGGTTCTTGTGAGTTGTAACATTTTTCAAATATTATTGTCACCTATTTTGTTGTTATATCAGGCTTCCATTCTCATTGCCCCACATAGAAAAATTGCTTTTTGATACATTTAAAGTAAATACAGGATGTCTACTTTTTATTTTAAGAAAGTGTAATTGCATCACACTGTTACCATATAATGTGCCCAGGGACAACATAGCATCATTTAAAGTAAGCAAAAAAGTTAGAAGAGACTATTATAGTTATTGGAGTGTAATGTCCATAACGCAAAAGTGTAATGTCCATGCCGTTCTTATGAGTGACCAGCCTAAGTTGTGGAAGATATGTTACAAGTTGGTTTTAGTATTCTTGTTAAATTTTTTTTTTTTTTTTTTTTTTTTTTGATTTTTTTTTTTTTTTTTTTATATTTATATTGTTTTTTTTTTTTTTTGTTTTTTTTTTTTTTTTTTTTTTGTTATTTCTTTTGTTTTGTTTTTTTTTTTTTTTTATTTATTTTTTGTTTAAAAAAAGAATTTTATGTTTTTTTTTTTTTTAACTC
The DNA here is from genome assembly GCA_023653785.1 of Ophioderma brevispina. Classification (NCBI taxonomy): domain Eukaryota; kingdom Metazoa; phylum Echinodermata; class Ophiuroidea; order Amphilepidida; family Ophiodermatidae; genus Ophioderma; species Ophioderma brevispina. The sequence continues at coordinate 43,167 of JAMKCH010017394.1, forward strand.
GAACCCATTAACACTATACTGCTTTGCAATTAAATGACACTCTTAATTCAAGAGAGTTTTGAGTTGACTGTTATAGTGAGCAACATTTTTTTCTTTTTTCTGCAATTCCATGCCGCTCATTTTGCATAACTCATGTCATAAAAATTAGTGATGGCTTCCCACAAAAAAATTGATTGAGAGGTTACAATTTTAACCCCCAGCTAACCATATCAATAACAAAACCAAAACGCAGAGTTTAGAAATAACCTATATATAACCACTTAAAGCAAAAATTTGGCCACAGGTTATGTCCATGACACTGGAATCCGCCCATATATTTCCCATTCACGTCATTATACTACATGTACTTAGTTCAGGAGAACTTGAAACCCTGGCCAAATTTTGACTTTAATCAACCTGCCAAATTGTTATTATCCCAGTAATTAATATTATTAAAACCAAGTTTTGACGGGTTTTTGGTCCCTGTGAACGGGGGTGGCTGGATTCACCTCACACTTCCAGCAACCGCCCTTACTCCCCCCTTCCTCCACTTCACCTGATTCATTGCAATCCTCTAGCTATCCTCAACCTAATTGTGAATAGGCCAACTTTAAAAAATGACATGCATGATTTTTGGATCTTCTGATGAAATTTTTGATTTACAAAATAAAATTTTGGTTGGTCAGTTGGTTGCAAATTGCATGTAATTTTTCACATGTACTAGAGCTACTTAATCAGCCAAGAGACAAAGACATCCTAATTAAGAGCAGTTCTTTGGGGAATATACCAAGCGATGTCAAAGATTTGCTGCTCTCATTCTAACATGAAAAGTTCTCAAACTGCTGTTATAGTGAGGAATAACAAGTGAATTTAAGGATTTTTCCATAGTGCTATAATCATAAGTTGTGTGAGTAAAAGTTTGAACTCAAAAAAACTAACCTGTCAGACATTTAAATAATAATAAGAATGTGATTGTTCCATGCGATCTAATTAAAAGAATAAGCCATTTAAAAGCTAGAACATTGAAATCATAGGTAGGCCTATCCTATGGTCGGCAGACAGAATGATGATTCTAGCAAGATGTTAAAGAATTTGAAGCTAATGAGCTAGCTTGAGAACAAATTCAACAAAACATGACTGCATGAGTCCAAGCTCCCTGGCATAAACCAAGTGAATTCATAAAGTGTTTTTAGATGCAAATTTGAAATATACGTCCTATCATGCCTATTGAAAACACTTCTTTCAAATTGTTTGCTATAAGGATAATTGCGGGATTGGTGCGTGCATTGTGTCTGTTTCCGTGCACCCACAACAAACTAGACAGTGGCCTGTGCCCTTTAGGCATTATTAAATTTGTTTTGAACCACTTTTGATTCAGTAAATTGTTTTGATATCAACTTGCCTGATAAAATAGGTCTCAGCAAAAATGTTTGATGGGCTGGGGCACCCATCCATGATGAGTCTGAGTTCATTCATCCATTGAGGGTATCGGGATGCATACCGCACAGGTGTTTTAGAAACTATTGATTAATATACCTTTTTTCAAAACATTTTATGATTTTATTGAAATGGGTGTCTCGACAGTAAATTAACAACAAATGTAAACATTATGGCAACAATTACAATGCCGATTAAAACAGCATTTTTTGTAAACTACTTATATATTTATTACTTTTGTTTAAATGTGGAGCTCTATAGTAAAAGCAATAAATAAGAATATCCAATTTCTACCTTTGCTTTTGAAATTATTGTACCGTGAGTCTATGGGGGGAATGTCAGGCCTCAAAATCCCCAGGCCATGGGACCGCAGGTCCAGAAAAAAAAAATTGACAACTGCCAGAAAAATTTTCAAAAGTAAGGAAAAATAAACAAAAAAACACCCTCAACCTAAATTTATCAAAAAGGTTCCAATTACAGGCCCAGATTGCACCAGAGTGTGGGTCAAAATACTGGGCCAGCTCTGGAAGGACTTTGTGCTAAATGTGTTTGTGATGTGCACTTCATTCACATATTTGACAGAAAATTTTGGCCCACTTCCTTTTAAGGTCCCGCAAACAAAATTTTTTTTGTAGGCCAAATGTTAACAATTGTAACACTAAATAATGGCCTTATGAACACTGTTATGAACTGGGCTTTTACCTGAAAAGTATGCATTTACATTGCAGAATTGCCACCCTGAGTTAAGCACGTGCATGTAGTACCTAGATGAAATTGGAGCAATAGCTGGTGTGCACTGGTGTTCAACCCTCTGCTTCCAAAATTTTGACGCCCACCAGTTCTACCGTTATGTCAAATTGAACTGAGCTCTTATTTCTTATGCAAATAGGAACGGTTGGTGATGTTTTCAACTGGTGGGCCCCCTTTTATTCTGATTTCAATTGTACAACAGAACTTACAAAAAAACAGTTAACATTATTCACACCACTATGTTAGAATCAGTACTTGAAAAATTTCAATCCCAAAGCAAATGTACAGACTTTTAGAGCACAACAATTGTAAAATACAAAGGTGGTCACTAACACCAAAAATTCTTAGACTCCTTTTATTACCCTCCTCAACTATAACCCACACAAATTCTGAAAAGTTAATAAATCATATTCCCACATTCTCAAAATGGGGACAATGAATTGCTGCACTGAGGTGTTTAATGTGAGCACCCAAAATAAAGTCTTAATGGTATTTCCTTGACTTTAAACCCTCCTATATATAATATCATTGGAGGTGCTTGTTTTGATTTCCCTACAACACCTCCAGAAAATGACGGTTTAACAACCACTTTCTAACATCTATGAATTGGTTGATGACAATTTTACGACCTAATTGGGAATTGTTTTTGTGGTCATTGGTTTGCTGTAAGGGGTCTCTACCTCTGCAACTGGTTAACCCACTACCAACTAGTCGCATTTCTCTCCTCTCCTCCCTGCTTTTCTCTCTCTTCCTCTCCTCTCTTCCACCCCCTTCAAGGTATGCGAAGGTAACTTCTACAAACCTCTTTCTCTAAGTGTCAGAATTCACAGAACATTTGTTTGTGTAATTTTTTTTTTGTTAAAAATTGAATTAAATGCCCATAATCCCTTGTGGGACCTGAGCGAGAACCTTAAAAAGCTAATTCATCTCATAATTTCCAAGTGCCCAGATAGTGTTTGGCAAGAGCATCCATTCTTTTCCTCCTTTCAGCACATTCATATGCAATATTGTTTTTTTAATTTGACATGGTACAATTTTTGTTTTCTTGGGTTTGTTTCAGCATGTTTTTACCCTCAATCATTGAATTGGAATGGGTTAATTTGCGATGAGAGCGGCCAATTTTTAATATTCGGCTCTTTTTTTGGGGGGGGTTTTTTGTTTTGCTGTATTTTGTTGGCATCTATTGTTTAGATTTCGAGATGTGGAAAGATACATTTGTGGTACTGCATTTAGAATTGTTTGAAACCCTTGTTCAATTTTATTACTGAAATGCAATTAAAAAATAAACACCAGTCCAAATAAATTAAAAACTCAAAATTTGATTCACATTATTCCAAACACCTCAAATCCTGTCACAAAGAAGTCCTATTGTCCATACCTATAGAGGTAGTGGATAATATATGGTAGAGTTGCTTGACTTCCCTACCAGGACCACAAGTTCACATTCCCTGCCGAGGCAACCCCACTTCAATTCAACTCTCTGGAAATGGGTAGCCTGGTCTGTTACTTTTAGACTGCAAAGTACACACGGGTTACCAGGATAAAAGGAACTGCCACCATCATTCCCCTAATGCTAATGTTTGCTTGCATTCCCCATGCAACTTGGAGTATGGAACCAACCTTTACCAGTGAATCTTGGGACAATTACATGTAGGGAGGGGCCTACACACAGTTCTAAAACCACCTATAAATACTGATGTAAATACCTTCCGTGCTGTGCCATTTGTGGGGAATGGGCAACACAAACACCACCCACACCCCCCCCCCCCCAAGAATCTATAGAAGCCCCTCATTTTCCAAAAAGTGATGGATAACTGTCAATACAGTTGAAATTGCATATTTAATAGTCATATTTTGTCCTATTTAACCTTACCAAATTGCAGGTTTTTTTTGCAAAGGAGTTCACATACCTAGGGTACAGGGTTAGTGAGGGCGGGGGATACGAGGTGGCTGTGACAGCATGAGTAAGGTATGGGTGGAAGTTTAGAGAATGTGGGAGTTGTTACTTTACTTGGAGAAGAATTTCCTTTGAAGTGAAAGGAATGGTGTACAAGAGTGTGTGAGATCAGGATGCTTATGGGAGTGAGACATGGTGCCTGAGTAACAATAGATGGGGATTTGAGAAGGGGGGCAGAGAGAGGAGAGGAGAGAGCAATGGTGAGAGCATTGTGTGGTGTAAAGTTGAATGGATAGGAAGAAGACGGGGAGGATTTGCGGTGCATCTGTTTTGAGGTTGTGGAAAGGAGTTGGCAGGGCGACCGCTGGCAAAGGCGATGGTGTAAGATGGTATGGGCACGTGCTGATGAAGGATGAGGAGCATGTTTTAAAAAGCTTATTGTTGAGTTCGAGGTGGGGGGTTTGAGAAGGAGGGGGCCACCAAGGGCATTGAGAAGCAGTGGAGGAGGAGGAGTAGGAGGTGTTTGGTTGCGGCTGGGGGCTGCTTGCCCTTCGGTGCCGTGGCGGCGGGGCGTCCGGGTGCTTGCTCGCTGTGAAGTGTACACTCCGGCCACCCCCGGTTGCGGGGACAAAACCGGATTTAACACTTGGTTTTACTACTACTACACTAACTACTACTACACTTACTGCATTTAACCATTTCCTGCTGTAAAGTTTAACTATCACCTTGTTTTCCCCTAAAGTTTGTATCTCTCTTGTCTTTTCTTCTTTTGACCCCCCCCCCCCATGGTCCTGTGGCTGCCCCTAACCTTTTCCTGACCATCATCCGGATATTGATTTATTTCTATAGTAACTGTACTGAAATTCATTTTTGTTAACACATCCTAATACCAATACACAACCCCCATAAAAATGAGGAAATCGTATTTGCTTCTTCAAGTAGACTCGCCGACTGTAATTTTTAGCATGGAGGATAAAAATGGGGGTGAGTTTTGTGATAAAATAGAGGGTTTAGAACCGAAAAGATGGAACAGAGGTCTAAAGACCTGTCAGAAAAGGTGTGGACGGGGGTTTTTAAAAAAAACCGTCGCACAACCCGTAAAAACAATTACTTACTGCCATTTTAGGAGTCATTGTACCCAAACCCCACCCTGGTGCTACAGCTAATAAATGTACATGCATGTGATTATCATAAAAAAGAAAACAAGCGAGTCTTGTAACAAATGCTGACATATTACCAGTTTTTTGCAAAAATGTGCGATCATCTGTTCAATAGCCTTTCATGGTTTTGAAGTTTTTATCCACATCCTCCATATGTTGAACAAATGGACACCCTCTTCTAAGCTCTCTAATAATTAAAGTGCAAAGGCACTGTTGTACTGAAGGAAAACAATAATAGTACATGTGGACTTATTAATTCGAGAAACAAAACGGGGCTCCTTACGCGCCCATTGGATTACAAAACAACAACACGCCTTATTCTGTGATCGCACATTTTACAACACTGACCCCGTTTCGTTTCGTCCAATATCATAAGCCACCAGTAGACCTACTGGCTCAAGGCCAAATGACTCAAATGTGTTCTGATACATTCTTTTAATGAGCTTTTCATTTCAATCTTGTGTGGCAAAACAAAACAAGCACAATTGGTTTTTATATGTTTTTAACATGATTAAAATCATCCGTGACTTACACATGTGTTGTGTGTTGGTGCAATGTTTACGAAATTCCATTCCACTAGAGATGCCTTGCTAGATGTGACATAATGTTACTGTCAAAGCTTCCCCATCCTTGCAGACCTATTAAGTGGTAACACCAATCATTATTTCAGGCTGCCAGCACTGCTAAAATTACTTTATCAGTTGGGCTTGTAGCCAGGGTGCAATAGATTTTTAAAAAGGCAGCCATTTTCAAGGCAATTTTCAATTTGTTTAAAAGGGCACACGGCAAGTACCCTGGTAACATGTTTAATGACTAGGCAAGAAAATGGCAAAAAATTAGGCATCAAGGCAACTGGTACTATAGTGGTAGGGGGGTGAAGGTATTTTGCGAGTTACGAGCCGCGAGTTACGAGTTGCGAGTATGAGTTGCGAGTTCCTCATGCAGTTTGCGAGTTTTGTGACTGCGATTTGATTTTGCGAGTTGAAATATGCGAGTTGCGAGTCCCTCTTATTTGCCAGTTGCGAGTTCCTGGTATTTGCGAGTTGCAAAATATGTAAAATTTTTAATTTATTTCTATTTTTTGTTTTAACATGACATTTGTTACATTTTTGCCTTTCTCCTTCTAGGTATAATTGCATAACCTCACTCTAAGCACCTAATCTGTACATGTGCTTTTCACTTCACTGTGACAAGATTAAGGCACATGCTACACGGTAGGTGTGAAGGGTAAAATGTACTTAAATGTCATGTATCTTTCATAGGTCATGGCAAAACTTTGTTGCATTCACACTATTTGACAAACACTGGTTCAAAAGGTATTGGATTTAGATATTTTTACATCAAATCTTGCCACCATTTAACCTCTTTGTCCTACCAGGTACCATACCATGGGGAGTTAAACCCTAACCAGGCCATTGCCCAATAATATGTGAAACTCCCAACCCTACCTTAAATTTTTTAGAGGACCCCAAATTAGTTTCACAATTTGTGATTTTTTAAGAGTGACGCCCAATTTTCAAAATTTTGGTTATTTTTGCACAGTTGTGTTGGTATTGTTCTAGTAATATAAAAAATCCAGTCTCTTTGCCCCTGACCCGCGAGCGTCGTCTACCATCGCGGTTTGTGAATGGGGCCAAGGGTCCATGAGGTCACCAAGGTCACATGAGGTCCACCACCATGTCACCCCACCCCCTCCTGTTCACCAAGTTACATCATCATAGCCCCTTATGAACTCATACGCAGGCACTATATTAGGTTAACATTTTGACCACGGACACAGAACCACACCACACACACACAGAATCAGATACACAGACACACACATACGACCATGAGTTAATCCCTATGTGCCCTTCTTCAATTCTTGTAGATGACACAAAAATGTGTATTTGTCACATTGCCACCTCACAAAAATACCTCCACTTGACTTGCTGCTACTGGGATGAGCCGTATAGACACGTTCAGGCACATTTCCATCGATTTCACAATTAAAATACGTTTCCAGCAGCAGGTTCCAAAGCCCATTATCAGAGATCTCCATATTATTATTCTAATTATAAATTCTTTCTTTGGTGACACAGAGACATTTTCAAGCTTATCATTCACAATATTGTACTTAAGGCAAGTTTACCAATGCAACTGTGTCAAAAATCTCAAAAGATTTGAAAAATTAGGGGTGCCTTTTAAAAAAATATTCTATTTTCAAAGTTTAACGTGAAACATGGGTTTATCAGAAGACAGCTGATCATAGTGTTAAACCAAAGAAAACAAAATTAAAATTAAAATTCCTCTTCGCACCTCTATTGAACCAGTCCCGGTGACCTTGTGGTTGTAATATCCATCAATTGGTAGAGTCTGATAATAATGTATTCAGTGCTTTTTAAAGGGGCATTTCTGGTTCCACTACCTCGTCCCCCCGACTTACCTCAAAAGTTGAGATTTTTATATCATCTGAACCGTTAAGCTTAGTAATCCACGTGTAAAATATCTTACGTGCAAATTCGATCTACTCTCGAAGAAATTTCACAATTTTGTATTTTCTGTCCGTACACGGCAGAAATTACAATACATGGCCCTATAGGCACTGTGAGTTACTGTGATACAGACATTTTGCTCATAACATCAAATGCATGGTCAGAATCAACTGAAATTTTAGACATGACCTTTTCTCGAGAATATCTATGAATCATATCAAAATTGAAGTTCTAGACACGAACTTCCCGTTAACACAATTAAATTTGTTGTAGGGCACACCGTACTGGATAAAAATAATTAAGTTGTGCTTTCCTCAAAGGCAAAAACAAGGTATGTCTCTGCTTCCAACAGCCCAAAACTCTAAGCGCAAATGCATTTTTTTAGTCAACAAGTATGCGCAATGCGGAAATTTTTTATTGCCATTTGTCAACAACATTTGTTTTCTTGAATAGTTAACAATTTTAAAACAAATGTTTCAAAATCTCTTGAAAACCAAAGAAAAAAACCAGAAAAGTAAATGTTGGTAAAATGTGAAATTTTTTACCACCTATGTGCCTGAAGCTGAGACGAGCATTTTTTTTCTGCCTAAATGAGCCCTGTATACTACAGTGCTAATTTTGGTGAAAATATTTTGTATTCTTTCAAGGTCCTATGGTCTTCATACAGCTATCAACAACCCTAATTAACTCTAACCCTCAAAAGTTAATTAACTCGGGGGTGGGGGGGCCACTTGTAGTCAGGTGGATATGAATGCTGAACCCAGAAAACTCGTAAAAAAGGTGTCTTTTTTCCACATGTGATGTGTACGCGCAAACAAAACACGAAACAAGAATTTAAAAGAAAACAAAAAATATTAAATTAAAAATTTTAAAATACATAAATAATCTACGCAGATTAAATAAAAACAAAATTATAAGGCCAATGGAAATTGGATTGTTAGTTTCCGGTTGACTGTTTTCGAAAAAAGGAGGAGGAGGTCACTATTTCATTATTCATTATTTTCAGATTTCATATAAAGTTTACGTCATTGGTATAATATGGTGTCTAAACCTAATTTATATATCTAACATCAGACTTTATAACATTGGTTACTTTTAAGTAATATTTCCTTTAAAAAATCATTTTTTCAAGATGACTATTGTAAGCCAATCGCAGAGTATGATCAATGAGCAATTGGGAGGTGAAATCTAAATTTTCTTTATTAACACTAAGTAAACCCCTATCCACAAAAGTATGTTAAAATGATCAGAACGACTTGCCTGATATTATGAGAAGTTGAAAGTTATGATCTGTATTTAAGATTTTCCGAAAATTATGACTTTTAACCAAAATAATGACAGTTTTTTGACAAAAATTAAAATCATGGGTGGGCGTGTCACTGGAAACGAAATATCCAATTCGCATTAGCCTAATAACACAAGTTAAAACAAAAATAAGTGTAAAAAATAATAACAAATGCAACTAAATACACGTTTGATTAAATATGAAAAGCAAGGAGATTTTGTCAGGAAAAGATGTGGCTTTGCATTATTAAAAACTAGTTAAATAAAAACAGCATGAAATAGAATACAATAAACGAGCATAAATACGACAACGTTAGTAAGTCATTAAGTTTGAAAAGAAATAATAAAATATAGAATACAACAAATTAATGCAACAATAAAATAAGCATTTAAAATTAGGCAAAATATTAAAACTAAAGAGTAACTACAATTAATTGAACTAAATAAAACCCGAATATAAAAATGAAAAAAAAAAAATACATTAAAAAAAGAAAAACGAAGAAAAATGTTTTTTAACAATTTATAAACATAAAAAATATAATGTGACAAATAGTGACCCAAAATAAAATAAGCTTTAAAATCTATAAGAATGAAAATGATCAAAAAACCAAATAACACTCATTTTATTATAAAAATATTAACATATATTGTTTTCTTTTCAAGTTAATTTTTTCAATTTTCAATTTGGTGAAAATGAGACCTGAATTTGGATGGGTTGTGTTGGTGGAAGGGGTGGATTGGCAAACACCCTTGTATAATGTTGAACCCGCTGGTTGGAAAGAAACCCCGGGGTAGTTTGGGCTGGAACTCTGAGGTTGAGAAGGAAACTGGTAAGAGGTTTCATGGTATGCAAATGAGGTAATGCCATTTATATCCGTCAAGCGCTTCTGCCCAATATCATATAGCGCATGACGGAATCATTGTAATAACCAAAAAAGGACCATGGGTATTTGGGATGGTAGTTGGGAATTGTCCATATAAATAAAAAAGGATAAGGTGTGAAGCTAATGTAGAATGGTGCCCTGGTGTAGTTGAAAGGAGGAACCTGGGTTAGTTAGGAAAGGGCCCCTCTTTGGTGATGAGAAGGGGGATCTGTGTTCGTTGGAAGGACGCTCTGTGACAGCTGTGAAGGGCTCCCAGATAGTTGTGGAAGGGGTCTTGGATAGTTCGAAATGAAGAAAAGACCTTGTGACTTTGGGGCAACTATTAAAGGGCCCTTGGTATAGTTGCAAAAGAACCCTGTGGTCGGTAGGCAGACAGGGACCCTAAGTGTGACAAATTTTTAATAATGCTACAGGTTTACGTCTGAAAGGTTCACCAACAACTAAACCTGTTCATACTATATCTTGTATTCAATATATATATATTTTATACTTATTTAACACTTTTTGGTCTTAAGGCAAGTTGCAATAAAACTTCACAAATTCAATCTTATTTGGTGTCTACCGTTTCTGTCTTACAAAAGTATTTCCAACCACAAGAACAACCCAAACAAGACTCACTCCTTGGGGCTCCCCTTTCCTTTTTAGGAATTTTAATAAACACAATATACATATAGTGGGGCATTTGAGTCAGTAAACATGTGTGACCCAAATATCTCTCTGCCTACAGAGGGTCAGCGTTAGTTTTGGCTGGTAGGCCGAAGACTCTTGGTAGCAGTACAGTGGTTAAGAAGTTTGGACATCTAAAGATGATTCAAATGCATGCAATACCAGCACACGTTTTGATGAGTGCTCCAATTTTCAATTTGTAGAATATCACTCTTTTCCAAGTCTCCTTTTAAATTCAGAAAGTACCAGAGCCAACCATCCCAGCAAAGACTCACTGGGAGGTGGTCCCATTTAATAAGTTTTCATCGTGATTGAATGACTTGACCCAATACCCTATGAAGTCTCATGCTGATTCTCAATCCATTTTGACATGGGAGCATGCAAAAGGCATGATTTTGTACGCCCATAGACAGTAGTCCTAAAGGAGGGGGTGGCAGGGGGAAGGTTGCCACCCCAGAGAGCTTTGACTGGAAAAGCTTGAAAATCATGCTAAATCCGCCCTTTTTTGCCTGCTCACAGAAATTTTCACCTCCAACGGAGAATCTGCCTTAAAAACCACCTCCAACCAATAAAATCTTGGCCCAAATTGGGCAATTTTCCCCTCTGACAAGTACCCTGTCCACAGAATACTGTAAAATGATTGGTCAACAAAATAGGACACCTCACTTACCTCCAACCAAACATCTTTTATCTCTAAGATTTCACAAGGGTAAGTAAGAAAATACTACTAGTAGCTTTTTCAGACACCTATGTTGACCTCTTTTGGTAAAATGATCCACAACCTCACCCCCCCCCCAACGTAACTCTCAAAAGTTCGAGCAATTTTTATATCATCTGTGCCATAAGTCTTAGTAATGCATGTGTACCCATCTTTACTGCAATTTGATTGTAAGAAATTTGCATGTTTGTATTTTCTGACTGTAAACAGACCAAATTATAGTGGAGTGCAGTATGCAATTTATTGCTTAACCCCTTGTTTTTCCTTAATTTTGGAAACCCTCGGGGTGGGGGGGGGGGTGCAGCTGCTCCCCTATCCACCCCTGGCATTGACCCTGTGCATGGTGTCTATACGGATATGGAGCTATATCATGTACTGTATAACTGAAAATACAGTGAAGGCTCACTCCCGATTCCTGTAACAGCAAGACCATGGAAAATGGGCCACAAGTAGGCACATGGGTAATGGAATCAGGACCCTGTGTCAATGTAGGTGTCCCATCGGGTACTCAATAATAGTCTGAGAACATCTGTGTATGCTATGCAACTTGGTAAACAACAGGTCCTTCTAATAATTCATCAATTGATTATTACCAACCGAGAAATGAAAACACAGCAGTTAGTCCCCTATTTATTTCCAATTCCAAATCAAGGTATTCCAAATATTATTATTCCAAATTCCAAGCTTTCAATCTTTTATCTTGCCAATTCCAAAAGCCTCTGCCACCAGTATATCTAAGCCACTGAGGTCTTCATTCCTCAGCAATTTGCAAATCAATCAATCAACTTTAGAAGTATCATCCCATAAATCTTACAAAGATGCAGAAACAATGATATTTAGGAGATGATCGAAGTCCAATAAGGGCAAGATGTGATCATCCTTAACCTATAAGCCTTACACAAAACCACCAAATTTTTATGCCACACATCACATCACATAAACAAGACGTGCCCCAACAAATTCGATTTCAAAAATACTTAGTATTTTTACACCTGTTTATATTATTATCCAAAGAATTCCATATTTTGGTCCAGAGAAGAAGTGCGTGAATAAACTGGCCTAACGTAATATTCAAGTCCCTGTTATATTCCTAATATGTATGCACTTCTGCGACCAGTAAATATACGAAGGCCGTCTGAGGTTCCACAGCTTGATAATCTACAAAAACAAACAGGCTCCCGTGCACCATTGGATTACACACTTTATTCCGTTATCATACATTTTACACTAGGACGGAATAAGCGTGTACCAATGGTGCACTGAGCCTGTTTCGTTTCTCCGAATATAAGCCGGTTTCCCACTCCTCAGTACTTTGCCAAGAAGGTCCATGAAATAACTGCCCTAACTTCATGCAATACAAATTTGGGATTAGTTCTTTGATTACCCAATATTAGAAACCTAATATGTATGCACGGCGACCAGTAAAAATACGAGCCACTGAGGTTCCCACTCCTCCGGCAATTTTCCAAATAAAGGTACCGATCCATGATATAGCCTAACTTCACCGGGAATTCCCCATTAGATCCTATTGGAATACATAGGGCCTACAGATTACAGTGTAGGAGGAGAGTTAAGGAGGGTTGGGTTGAATATGGAGGACAAACTGAATTGGGGTAATTGAAGGATGGCATAAGGGCTGCAAGTTATGAGGTGATCCAGCCACGCCCGTTCTCATAGACAAAACCGGAAATTAAATTTTGATCATTTACTTCTACTTTACTAACAACTAGCTTAAGAAAAGTGCTAAAGGACTGACCTATCCACTAGCCGATTCTTCAGTTTTACCATCCAATTTTCTTATGATACAATTTCAATTTTAGAGATGGTTCAGATACATAAAAATGACCCAATTATCTTTTTGAATATTTTAAAAATGGTTCAAGTTGCAGTGGAATCATGCCTCTTGAATCAGTCGGTTCTTGAAAGAGATAGAAACCTAAAAAGAACATTGGGTGGCCAATTCTCAGAGTTCTTGGTTGGGACTCGATCTTTTGTTAATGTTACATTTGATCCCGGGGGTGGGGGGCACTCACTTGAAAAGGACAAGGATGTGTAAACTGGTATCTAAACGTAGGGGTGTGACGTAGCTGTAAACCGGGGATGTTTACACCGGTATCTAAAAGTAGGGGGTGCCCCACCTCCACCCCAGGCATTTGATGGACATATTGTGTCCATCAAAATATGTAACATTTGCACTAATAAAATGGGAATTTAAGGTTAAAAATTACATTTCTTTGCCCAAGGAGTGTGCTTGCCTTAAAACTTTCCAGTTAAAAGTGGTAAAATGCCCCCAAAATTACATTTGATACTTGAAATATTACACATTTTATGTAAAATTGGGAAGATTTGACAGCTCTATCATAAAACATGCCTACTATGATTAAAATGTTGGTCAGCCCATCCAATATATCATGTTGATAAGTTCGTCCCCCTGGAGTTTTGGACCTATTCCAATAAGTCGGAGAGGGAAAATGAAAGAATCAAATGCACGTGCCACACCGCCCGGGATTATCTTGGAGGACACTCCGGTCATTTAACTCACTCACCTGCCACTAAATACAATTTCATTCATGTATGGAAATGCACTATAGTGTATTTCAGGCCTTGCTCACAATAACTTGATTAACAGAAGTCCCTGCACCTCATTATTGAATTTTTCACCTTCGCAAGAATGGTACGGGTCACATATCAGATGAATCGAGTATAACAGATATTAGCTAGGCAAAACAACAAATCCTATCTTCAATTCTCATTCTTATTTAGTTTTCATTTAAAGAGACATGAGGAGATTTCCAGAAAGAAGCGCCCCCAATTTTTGTCAAACCCGGGTTTTTTGCATATTTGGAATGCTTACCAATGAATTAGATCACACCATAAGTGAATTAGCTGAATACACCGGCTTTATGTAATAAGATTTAGTACTTTCTGTCGTGCACGACAGAAAGTCAAAGCATGGCTTTCTATGGGAACGATTGCGATAGCAGGCAAGTTCAAAACAAGGTTTGCGGTTTTCTTTTGTACTTGTTTTAGAGAAAAAGGTATGATTTGGGAACCGGTACTCTCTTTACGACGAATTGAACCCAAGGCGATACCATTATTTTAAGTGGAAGAACGAGGCCGGAGGCCTAGTTCTTTCACGCAAAAATAATGGTGTCGCCGGGTTCAATTCGTCGTAAGAGAGTACCGGTTCCCAAAATCATACCTTTATTCTCATTCTTAAACAGCTTTATCATTTAAGGTCATCTTCATAACCCAATTTCGCGATGCTTTCGGCTTAAATACAACAAGAGAGGATTGCTACCACCCAGTGACAACAATCGAACAACCCGTTGGACGCAACGATCATACGCAACGAGACGCAACGTTGGCAGGCGCGCGCGAACGTAGCAAAACGCAGTATGACGCGAGCTCATAACCAAAAATAACATGGGTTCATTAAACAAATTGGCAACAGGGCATCAACCATAAATTGCTTACATTTTCACACTGTTTAGAAGAATGTCAATAAGCCTTCGAAACGTTCTTGTTAGGTGGTTTACAACCGATCCAGGGAAATGAGAGAAATTTGGATCCTCAAAAAATTCTCCTCCTGTCACTTTAAATACCAAAAATAACTTTCTATTTTATAATATTTAAGTTAAAAAGGCAAAAAATATCCTAATTGTCAAAATATAGTGTAGTAAAATAGTAATCACATTCACGTGTGTGTAAAGTTTTCCGCCATGGAACACATATTAATTGTCTAATACAATGATATTGTATGTTTCCTTACTAAATACATACATATACTAATCTGCAAGCAATGGCACAAACCCATTGGAGCCATATGGCACTGAGAACATGATTAACCTAAGAGATATTGCATTCTGCTTCCTTTGAAGAATACGGAAGATGTCACAGCAAATGAATCATGTCTTACAATGGACATGTGACGCGGGATCAAAACAACCAAATCCCAAAAAAAATGAGAGGTCTTTAAGAAGGTTAATTAGCCACGCGGAGGAGCATAAAAGCAGCAATGCATGGCCCACAACATTAAAACTTTACACTTATAATATATGTCATAATTGGAATGTAGAAATGTTATTAGACCGAGTTTGCAATAAAGTTGCATACCAATGGTCTTCCAGAGGTAGTTGGTTTCTTCTGTTTATGTGAAATGCAAAGATTCATTATTGACACGTTTGCATGTTACAGGATTGCCTGGTAAGGATTTCATTACTCTTTGAATTGATGTAAACATTTTACCAAGGTTTTAAAAGGGCCATTTTGCCATCCACAGCATCATCCCCCGACTTAACTTTAAAAAAGTGAGATTTTTATATCATTGAACCGTTAACAATAGTAGGGGCCTAATCATTGTGTAACCTAATCTTATGTGCAAATTTGGTCGATCAGAAATTTGTCTATAGATAAAAAAGCAATTTGCTTATTACTATGTGAATACGGGCAGCTTAATGAATATAACAGCACTAAAATTATTTGATGGAGTCACATACATCACTAATCACTCGTATTCAGGGAAGGAAAATTGAGGCCTGACATTTTATGCATTGTGAAGCAAATGTACAAACTTTTAGGACTTGGAAAATACGTGACAGTATTGAAAGATATAATATCTAGAAATCAGTAGTTTTCTACAAGGCCATTCTCAGAAAGAATGCTACCTGCAGAACAGCACTTGAAGCTTAGAGTGACAGGAGGAGAATTTTTGGAGGATACAAATTGCACTCCACTGCACTTGATTGGTTGTAGACCACTACGGAACATTTCGATAAGGTTTATGGACAAACAAGAACGATAAGGCAAAACCGCAACACCTTGTTTTGAACTGGCCCTGCTTCCTAATCGTCCCTATACAAAACCATGTTGAATTCTGTCGTGCCCGACAGAAAATTACGCAATCATAATAAGACGGTGTCAAGATAACTCGCCTTCAGTCCAAGGAAACAGACGACAGGGACCTTTCTTGATTTCTTCATTATGCTCATTTTATTTCAGAGCCTGGCAGGTTATCACGCTCAACAGCGGAGTACAAATCTTGAATGACTAGATCCAAGTTTTCATGATGATGTTAACTCTACACACTAACAGCTAAACATAAGAAAACATTCACAAAACACATTGACTAATCACACTTAAGCATAAAAAATTATATTGACCAATAATATGGATGACCATCAAACTTCAAGCTTACTCAATGACAGCCAAGCATTGGAGACGAATTAATAGTATGACCTCTGGTCCAGATTACACCTGTGCCATGTTTATCAGTGTAGGACATATAATTCGCCACACACCTAATACTAATTTCACCATAATGTGCATGTTAACACATGTGACCTCTTGGTTTAGGACCAGAAACTTGCAGGCCACATATATTTTTAACATGACATGCCCCTCCTTTGGAAAAAGACTGTGCCAGTCTTTAATAATGAAATGGTCAAAGTGAGTTTAGACATAAAACAGAAGTAACAATACTAATCTAAAGATTTTGTAGCATATATAGCTCTCATTAGAAAGTCAGGCAGGAAATGGAATAGCAAAACTGTCACAGTTTCTGGTGTGGTCGCTGGGAACACACACTTTATTGCGAGAGCTCAGATGTTTCACTTCGTCATCATAACAAGGAACTCAAACACAGTCCAATGGTTACACGCATAAGTATCCCATGTTTGTCATTTGATATGCCAGAGAAAGTTCTGACTCATTTGTTAGTTAAACACAGTTCAGCTTTCAGGAAGTTGTAGTAGTTTTCAACAATAGGATGGTTGCATATGTAACATAAGGTGTGACCACCAAGTGTGCATGGCAATAGTGTTGACAGGCTTCTGCAGGATATAACGTGACATTAGCAAACAGAGAGCTAGTTGATTAATACAATGTCTAGCCTTCACCATGCATGCAAAAGTGTCCTTCACAGCTGATGTAAAACATCCATGAATATTCACATCCATCAATATAGTTCATTAGGAAATGACAAAGCTTGGTACATTAAGTGCTTGGTAAACAGTGGCAAGATTAAAGTTACTTTATAATTACCTTAGATCACGATTTTCAATCATGCTATTCTCAAAATTCCTGGTGAGGTATGGTCACAGTGACATTTATGTTAATAAAGCACATATAATTACAAGTTTTGTGGTTTACACAATGGCAACGTTTGCTTACATATAACATAGAGACTTAGGCCATATGCATGGTATTAGCAAATCCCTTTTAGTGACCACCTGAAATGTGTATGGTTGAAGATCAAGAGAAAACCAAGCGAGTTAATCTATTATTTGTTGAGCCGGTTTATTTAGCCAAATCAGACATGATGATCAGAAAAAACTGTAAAGGGATGGTCATACAGGTAGTAATGCAGCTTTCCTATGGCCCATACAAAGTGCCAGACATTCCTTTTTGAGACGTATAGTTCCGTTCACGCTCAAAGCAAATTTTCTGCTTAAATATTGCAATTGAGTTTCTCTTCACCCTCTGTGTTAAGTTGACAGAGAACTGCCCCTAAGCCAAAATCAGAGGCATCGTCCGTAGGAGAATGGCTGAGAAAAATCTGGGGTACTCAAAATAGGGTGAACTGTCAGACAATTTTTGAGTTTTACAAAGGCAGTGTCAAAATTAGCAGTCCATACTAACGTGTTTGGCATTAGATTTCTTTGTCAGATCAGTAAGGGGGACGGGCAATGTCTGCATACATAGGGATAAATCGACGATAATAACCCGTCAGACCCAAAAAGGCTCTGACATGTTTCTTTGTGATAGGCCGAGGAAATTCCCTAACAGCTTGAATTTGTCAAGGTTTGGTTGCAGTTGCCATGCCTATTATATGTCCTAAGTATGAAACTTCATTCTTTCCCAGGTTGCATTTTATTGGCTTCGCAGTTAGGCCAGCATCTCTGATTTTTGTGAAAATTTCATCTAAATGTTTCAAATGATCTTCTTCCCAGGTGTTAGAAATACACAAATGTAATCGATATATGCAAGGGAAAAGGCTGACAAACCATCAAGTATCTGTCACAAGTCTCATAAATGTGCTTGAACGTTTTGTAAACAAATGGGAGTTACGGTATATTGAAAATGTCCAAATGGAGTGTGACAAAGGCAGTAGTTTTGGGCCCGTGAGCAGGATCAAGGGGAACCTGATAGAAACTTTTGTGAGATCAAGAGTCGACATATATCGCGATTGAGAAATTTGATATAAGATGTCATCAATCGGGGCATTTCATATGGTCAAATATGCAAATACTGTTAATCGCTCTCAGATCTGAGCAAATGCGGACATCTGTACCATTGGGCTTGCGATAAACAAGTAATAGGCGAATGCATATGGGCTGTTAGATGGTTCAATGATTCCTAAAGGTAAACAGAGCGTCCAGTTCCGCTTTGATTTTATCTCTCAATGCATGTGGTGTACGATAGATTTTCTGGCGGGGGGGGAACAGGTGTATCAGTGTTTGTTCCTAATAGTATGCGACACCAAGTGGGTGCGACCAGGCACATCTGAAAAACTAAATAGCTTGATGTTTTAAAGTAATGCCAGTAAGTCTTGGTTGTGTTGAGGACAATCGTCTTGAGGAATTGGGACATCTTTCCAAGTTTGAGTTTGCAACACCATTGGATAATTTTTCATCATATTGATGCTCAGGAAAGGGAGAGATGCTGTCTCAATGACCTCATCGTTACCATACTCATGAAACTCACTATCATGTTATTGTGATAGTGGCACTAAGCTTCGCTCATATAAATACACCTGTGAGGCAAAAAAAACATTTGCCATACCCAATTGTCGTGGTTCTACTATACCACTGTTTCAGCATGTGAATGAAAACACCCTGGGGGCTTGCGTTTTCATGCAATAAACAGATAATTGACCTTGTTTACCTTCTTGATGGGACAGGTATTATGGTCCTCTGCCATTTGCTGTCTTTAGTTTGGAAATAGAAATGTGGTAGAAATACAAGAACTTGATCACCGGTTCAAATTTTGGTGGCGTGGCCATCCTATTCATAATATTGTTCATCCCTTTTTGGTATTTGTTGGTTTATCACGTGATTGCTCTAAAAAGCTGTCAGACAGTGAGGACGTTTACGCATAATCATGAGGTGTTGTGAGACAAATCCTTTTGATCTGCCATGTCTGAATCCCAAGTTTGCTTTATAACAGCTAGGGGCTCTATACTGGTTACCATTTTTTTTTGTTACCCCAAAAGGGGAAGTTCAAAGGGGAAAAATCCTGTCGCCTGGCAAAGGACTTCGCGGTAGGCAAAAAGGAAATATGGAATATACTCATCCCATGATTTTCTCTCTTGTTCGGAGAGTGACCTCATCATATTGCGGAGAGTGGAATGAAACCTTTCAGTTACGCCATTGGTTTTGCTTGGTGATACCGTAGATGTTAAACTGTGAAATGCAAATTGTTTTTGCACATGGAAGTCATTAATTTGAGACACAAAATTAGAACCTTGATCATGTACTATTTCCTCCGGTAGTCCTACGCGTGCAAAAAACGTCAGTAAAGCATTAGCGACTGTGTCAGCTCGTATATTGGAAAGGAGGGATAGCCTCCGGATAGCGTGTTGTTGTAGAATAGTCGCCATATGGTGAGCAAATACTTTTTGCCACTACTGAACTATCAAAGGTACTACAAGGTCCATTCCTATACGCTTGAAAGGAGTGTCTATTATGGGCATTGGGATCATGGGAGCTTTTCTAATTGTTGATTTTTGTCCATCACTGACAGGTGTGACAACTTCTACAGTAGTAGTTAGCAGCAACGTCTCTGAAAATCCCAGGCCAATAAAAGTGGGCCCAGTATTCTTTGTTAGTTTTCGCTACTCCCATGGTGGCCTCTGCCATGGAATGTCGTGTGCAAGTGCAAGTATGTTAGACCTTATACTTATGGGGTACAACTATCTGGTGCACTTCAATCATCTTAAATCCTATGTCTTTGGCACGTGCGGCATGAGACACACCATCTTTTGTAGAAACACACCCTGATTGTCTATTCTGTAATAGAGACAAGCTATGTCTGATACCTTTCAGTGAAATCTGTGTTGAAAAACGTAGACCGTTTTTGTGACACGGGCCAGCATATTGGGTTTTGGGCGTTCTTTGATTGAGTTGTTACATCTGGGTTGTTAGGTGCTGTTACCGTAATAGCAGTATCAGTGTGCTGACCAGAAATGAGCAGTGGAATTTTCATCAGAACGAAAACAAGTTGCTCAGTGTGGTATCATCAAACCACGAAATCCATAGGCCTCATAATCATGTTGTTCTCGCTTGTGTGGGTGCTTCTTGATTGTTACAGGTGTAGGCCTATACCTATGCTGTTCTGTTATATCATGGGTATGGGTGATGTTGAGAAGCTCAATTAAGACTTTGCCGTGCATGAAATCTGTTTAGCTTGTTGGCCGGAGTGTAGAACGCATATTTTTTTTGCAAATATATCCCAAAAGTTTCATCAAATCATTGCCTAGTAGGGACCTCTTGTGTAATCATGGTACACAGCAACTGGTACCTTACCCGATATAATTTGACATTGCAGACAAATTTCTGAAGAGGGAGGAACGGCAAAGTGACACAGGACCCGTAATACCACGACAGTTATATTGCGCCCTAGATAACAATCCTCTGGGACAAGATCTGCAGCCACACTACAGTTTGCGTACACAGGAATCTCTATGATAGTGAAGGGACGGCATTTTACAGAGCAGGGATATTCACATTTTTACCAGACGGCCTTCAGGCCGCCCTTGTGTTTGATGGGTTCTTTCTTTCTTCTTCTTTCTGGCAACACGTCAAATATTGCGTCTAGCTCAGTATGTTTTGACGTATTTTGACCAGACTTGCACCAAAGGACCCGCTGAGGCATCCCATTTATCACATATGACCTTGACCCCTGTCGGGGTCATGTAAGGGTCACAGGGGTCAAAAAACTGTGATTTCTGTAAACTGTATATCTCCTCCTACAGTTTTACCCGCATGTTAACGTGACTCATGTATATGAAGCAGTTAGGACCCTTTAACAAAATGTATGGGTCGAGAGGTCAACTGGGTCATTAAGGGGCACTTCCGGTGTAATGTGAAAAAATCTCAAAAATCTTCAAAAATAGCATTGCTATATGCAAAGTTGGATGGTCACGTGACTCATAAATATAAGGCAGCTTAAGACCCTTCACAAACGTTGTGCTCTGCATGGGGATCAAAGTCATTAAGGGTCACTTCCGGTCAAAAAACAAAAAATATTCAAAATATTCAATTTTTTTATCATCAAAACCAACCATAGATGAATACTTCATTCAGATTGCATTCATTTACCTGATGGAGTACAAGAGATTTTATTTGGAGTCAAAGGTCATTTAGGTCATGTCCGGTTTAAGGTGAAATTAATTTTAAGAATTTTCTCTCCAGAAACTAAGCATAGTAGATTTTTTTTATTGCATGGAACCAATGCATTTTTTGGTGTGTCACAAGGTTGTTTTTTATATCGGGATTCAAAGGTCATTAAGGGGGTCAAAAGGTCAATTATGCCAAAAAAATGCTAAAAAATACGTAAATTAAAAAAAAGAAAAAAATGCAATATTTTCAGCCAAAATGTCAATTTCATGTGCAAAGACATAGATCGTCATTGAGTAACAAAACCAGCCCGTTCCATCACGCGAAATGGGCCTCAAAATCCATTCTACTATTGACAAGTTTTAATATGAACCCCTTATAGCATAATACAGTATTATTTTCATGATACGGCGTCGCCTAGACCGGTACTGATATAGGTGCGCGGGTCGATCTTACGTTTGGGTTTGTAAATATCAAAAAAAAAACAACAAATTTTGCCGCTTTTCCTATATTATATCAATGCAGGAAAGTCACAGCTCATTTGACACCAATTTTACTTCCGTAGTCCAAATAGTCGAAAAGGATATCGCCTAAAAAATGTTTGCGCTATGTTTTTAAAATAGGAGGACTTTGTATCCGACGATTTTTGCATGAACTATTTAGCTCATCTCCCCCCACCCCCCAATTAGGTCCTCCCCCCCCCCACAACCTTGGTATTAATTTTGACAGTAAGCACTTCAATGGTCGCCAGAAAACTGTTGGAGCATTGGTTTGATTAACGTCCGATACCGTTTGCGCACAAATAGCTAGATATCAAGTAAGCGCCAACCTGCTTTTGTACAAGACGGCTTCAGCCCCCGCCTGTTCGTTTTTGAGGGGTTTTTCGTTCTTTCTTCTTTCTGGCAAACACGTCAATTATTGCGTCTAGCTCAGTCATGGTTTGACGTATTCTGACCAGACTTGCACCAAATGCCCGCTGAGGCATCCCATTTATGACGTATGACCTTGACCCCTGTCGGGGTCATGTAAGGGTACCGGGGGGGTCAAAAAACTGTGATTTCTTTAAACTGTATCTCCTCCTACAGTTTACCCTGCATGTTGACGTGACATCCTGTATATGAAGCCGCTTAGGACCCTTCACAAAATTATGGGTCGATAGGTCAATCTGGGGTCAGTAAGGGGGCACTTCCGTCTTAATGTGTAAAAATCTTCAAAAAATCTTAAAAATAGCTATCTGCTATATGCAACGTTGGATGGTCACGTGACTCATAATAAAAGCAGCTTAAGACCCTTCACAAACGTTGTGCTCTGCAGGGGATCAAAGGTCATTAAGGGGTCACTTCCGGTCAAAAAACAAAAATATTCCAAAAATATTCAATTTTTTTTATCTCAAAACCCAAACATAGTAGAATAACTCATTTTAAGATTTGCATTCATGTACCTGATGTATACAAGATATTTTTATTTTGGAGTCAAAGGTTCATTTAAGGTCATTTCCGGTTTTAAGTTAATAATTTTAAGAATTTTTATCTCCAGAACTAAGCATAGTAGATTTTTTATGCATTGGAACAATGCATTTTGTTTGTACACGAGTTTTTTTTATACCGGATCAAAGAGTCATTAGGGGTCAAAGGTCAATTTTGCAAAAAAAAAAAAACTGCTAAAAATAAGACCAAATTGGGATTTATCTCAGCCTATAGAGGACAGAAAAAGCCTTTTAATCCAGTGATGTTGTACTGTATAGTTAGACGAGGTCTGATGAAGTCTCGACCCAAGGTGCCAAAGTTAAAGGTCAAAGGTAAAATTTACAAAAAGAGCTCCGATTGAACGAAATTTGACAGGAATAATCCTCGTGATATCGTAAAAGAACAATTTAAAGGTGACCCTATTCGTGACCAGGGTCACGTTTTATAGGGGCCCAAAAAAGGTTCAAAAATGCCTGACATGTTGGATTGAGTTAAAACTCAATGATAATGTTCCTTGTAACGTTGTGAACACGTTCCCTCTAATCTTCCGTTGTTGAAGGTTGACCGGCTTTAAAACGCTACCAGAGTCAAACGCTTGTTCCGATTCAAACCAAAATAGGTCAGCAGAACAAGTGTTCAGGACTTTGTAGGTTGTAACACAGATTTCGGTCAAAGGTCACGTAGAGGTCATTATGTCCAATTTAGGTCAAAATCCTAAAATATACATCTTCTCTACAAATAGGGCGCACTGATGACGTAATTCATGCCCATGCATCGTCTATGTCAGGGGTCTATGGGCTATACACGGATTTGAGATCAGTGGTCAGGAAGGGGTTTCATTTGAGGTATATGTTGATTTTATATGTCCTAGCGGGATGTAGCACAGTTTTCTTCCAAATGCAAATTTTCAGCCCAAATTTACATGTTTCATGTGCAAAAGAACATCAGACGTGATGAGTAACAAAACCAGCCGTATCCCTCAACGCGCATGACCTCAAACTCATTCTACTATTGCTAAAGTTTCCATATTCAACCGCCTAACTATATACAGTGTATATCAAGACTTACGTCGTGCTAGACCGCCGTACTGATATAGGTGCCGCGGTCTATCTTACGATTTAGGTTTTTGTAAATTTAAACATTTTCCGCTTTTCCTATATTATCTCAATGCCGAAATTCACAGCTTCCTTTGACACAGTTTACTTCCTACGTCCAAATAGTGAAAAGTATCAAATAAAAACATGTTTGCACGTGTTTTTAAAAGGAGTAATTAGTATCCACGATTTTTGCATGAATTATTCAGTCTTTCCGCCCCCCTCCCCTCTAGTCCTCCCCTCCTCACTCACACTGATATAATCAGTGTAGTAAAGCCATTAATGGTCTGAATACCCTCGACTGTGTTAAGATCGTACACAGATCTAGTCTTTATCATGCGGTGCAGCCCGCATCATGAATATACTGTCTTCTCCGATTTCGTACCAAGACGCCTCAGGCACGTCTTGTTCTGTTTGAGGGGTTCTTTACAAGACCGGCAATCAGGACGTTTCTTGTTTGTTTTTGATGCGTTTTCTTCTTCTTCTTCTTTCTCTGGCAACATTTTCAAATGCTTCTGGTATGTCCGTTTTGACGTAGTTCTGCCAGAATTGAAATATGACGCTGGCATCCCAGTTACGACCCACTGACTTTGACCACTATCGGGGTCATCTAGGGGGTTCACAGGGTCAAAAGTGTGATTTTCTTGAACTGTATCTCCTCTTAAGTTTACATGCATGGTAACGTGACTATGCATGTGAAGCAGCTTTGGACCCTACAAAATTATGGGTCGATGGGTCAATTGGGGTCAGTAAGTGGGGCCATTCCGGTCTTAAGTGAAAAAATCTTCAAAACAATCTCAAAACAGATATTGGTATATGCACCGTTGACATGGGCACGTGACTCAGAATATGAAGAAATCTTAAGCACTTCACAAACGTTGGTCGGCATGGGGTCAAAGGTCATTAAGGGGGAACTTCCGGTCAAAAACCAAAAATATTCAAAATTTTTAGTCAACATGTAAAACATTGTAGATGACATAACCTTCGATATGCAGAGTATTACCTGAGGTATGCCAAGATATTTTATTTGTTGGGGGTCAAAGGTCATTTAAGGTCATTTCGGTTTAGGCTAAATAACTTCAAATTTTATCTCCAGAACGAAGCATTAATCGATTTTTTAAAATTTACATTGAAACAATGCATTTTTGCCTGATATGAGGTTTTTTCATATGGGGGCAAAGTCACTAAGGGTGGGAATATGGACAATTTTAGTACAAAAATGCTAAAAAATAAGACCAAATTGGCTATATATCAGCCTATAGAAGATCGATAAAGGCCGGTATTGCTGCAGTGAGGTAACATTAATGGCTAAAGAGGGTCTATGATAGTCTCGACCCCAAGTCAAGGGTCCACAGGTCAAATTTACAAACACGCTCAGATGGCGGAAATTGTCGGGGATATCCTTGTGGCATCATAAAACAGAACACAGACAGTGACCCATCAGTGACCCAGGGGGCACCTTATAGGGGTGAAAAGGTCAAATCCCCTGAAATGCTGGTGATTGAGTTGAAACTAAATAATATTGGTCCTTGTAAAGTGTTAACACGTTAAAAATCATTACTGACATTTGTAACATATTGGTGAAGTTACAGGGGTCAAGTGTCAAGTCACCTCAAGGGGTTCATTAGGGGATCACCATCCCATTCCCAATACGGCCTTCTTGTAAATTAGATCTGTCCCCAGGTCTAGTTTCTTCTTCTCTTTTCTGGAACACTTCAATTATTAGCCTATCATATCGTTTCATTCATGTGTTTAACGTATTCTGCTAGACTTGCACCAATGACGCGGAGTCATCCCATTCCATGACATTGACTTTGTACCCCAATCGGGTTCATCTCAGGGGTCACAGGGGTCAAAAGTGTGATCGCTTGAAACTGTATCTCCTCCTACAGTTTACATTGCATGGTACGTGACTATGCATGTGGCAGCTTGAGACCCTTCCAAAAGTGATGGGTCGAGAGGTCAATTTGGGGGTCATAAGGGGAACTTCCGTCATTTTGGCCAAAATGTTAAAAATAAGACCTTGGATTATCTCAGCCTATAGAGGACAGATAAGCCCCTTATTACTACAGTGGATGTAACATTAATAGTAGAAGAGGTCGATATAGTCTCGACCCCAAGTTAAAGTTCAAGGTCAAGGTCAAAAATTTACAAACAAGCTCCGATTGAACTGAAATTTGACAGGAATATCCTCGGGATATCGAAATACAGAAAAATTACAGTTGACCCTATTCGTGACCCCTGGGTCACTAATAGATGTGCAAAGGTTGAATCCCTGACATGCTTGGATTGAGTGTAATTTAATTGTGCCCAAAATTACCTCTTCTACAGGATTACGCGATATAAACAAACTGGTTCAGAGGAACCACTGACACTTGCTTCATATAGGGTGTTCAGGGATAAGGAGTCAAAGGTCATTAAGGTGGTCATTTTCCGGTTTGACAAGCAAAAATTTGTGAAAAAATTCAAAAATCAGTGTCCTTACACTTACGTATCAGAAGTGACGTCATTAGAGCACATGTTTGTTTCCAGGGCAGGTCTTTGGGTTGTCCACAATTTCAGGATCAAAGGTCATTAAAGAGGTCACTTCCGGTAAAAACCAATAATATTCCATTTTTCATTTTTTTTTATCTCCGAGGCTAAGCCATAGTAGACTTGTTTCTTTGCATTGAAAACAATGCTTTTTGTTGTGTACACGAGGTTTTTTTTTATACCTGGATCAAAGGCCATTAAGGGAGTCAAAAGTCATTTGCCAAAAAATGCTAAATAAGACCAGATTGGCTATATCCAGCCTATATAGACAGAATAAAGCCTGTTATTGCTGCAGTGAGGTAACATTACATGGGAAAAGAAGTCTATGATAGTCTCGACCCACAAGGTCAGTTCAGGTCAAAGGTCAAAATCTACAAACGTGCTCCGATTAGCTGAAATTTGTCGGGGATAATCCTTGTGGCATCATAAATACAGAACACGTACAGTTGACCCATCCGTGACCTAGGGTTCACCTTATAGGTGAAAAGGTCAAATCCACTGACATGCTTGGATTGAGTTGAAACTCAACATATTGATCCTTGTAAGTTGTTAACACGTAAATACATTAATGACATTTGTGACATATTTGTGAAATTGATGTTACGGGTCAACAGGTACAAGTCACCTATACGGGGGATCACCATCATTACCAATACGGCCCGTCTTGTAAATCAGATCTGTCCCCAGGTCTAATTGCGTATGGCTCTATTATTTCATCATTTGACTGCCCTTCACATTTGTATACCTTTAGGGATTTGAACAAGTATGCCTAACTTGTCACCTTCCTTCTTGCGGACAATTTTTAGCAATTATGGCATATGTGGTCAACAGGAAGTAGTAACACCGGATTTCACCATTGCTACTGCGAGACTGATGCTGTTGGTTGGATGTGTGTGGGTTCTCGCTTGTGGCTAACTTGTTGGGAGTTGTCTTACTTGTACTATGTATGATATGTTCGTCCCTTGTGATCAGTAGGCCTATGATTATGTTTGGAGGACCTATTCCAAGTGAACATTTTGCCTGTATTAGGCCTAAAGCGTGTTGTTTTTCTCCTTTGCCAGTATTCAGCGCCACCTCTATGGAAACCCTATTCATCAGCCATTTTGGATAATTCAGAGCTGGTTTTGTTGCGGTCTCGTAGTAGACTGCTAATCACGGGGCATATTGTTTATGGCCTGTTAATTTACACAACAAATGGCAGGTGCTGCAGCATCTCTTTTTGATACCAAAATTCAATCCATTGTGAAAATTGTTGACGAAGATCATGAACCCATTCAGCAAACAGGTTACCCACTTTTGTGTTCACGACTACGAACTTGTTTCGAAAGTTTCAGAGGGTGATTTTGCTATATGACGGCTTTCAGAGAATCGTAAGTTGGCCTCCTCTAGGCCCAAGTTGGCCTAGCTTGAAAGCCTGCCTGTTAATTCGGGCAAGTCTGTCACCCATGGACTTTGTCCCATTTGTTGCTCTGGGCCAAGGGTTCAAAGACTCTGAGGTATGTATCCACATCCTCATTTTCTTTAATTTGCGGAAATGAATCTCCTGTCTACTACAGTCACAATGGGTCTTTCTTTTGGGGGATTTGCCCTTGTCATCTCCCGTTGGTTTAAATTAATTCGTTTTCAGCTTGAATTTTGGCAGGTTCTAAGACGGGACATACTATCAGCTTGACACCGCACGCGCTTGATTTTGAGCTTTTTGGATATCAACTTGCACTTGCTGGCATTGTGGAGGTAACCAACCACATTTCTTTGGTAATCCAGATGGAATATTGGGGGGTGTATCGGGTATACATATTTCTGGGCCTGAGTAGGTGAATCGGGTTTATCAGTGGACGTAATAATAAACAGAATCAGAGTGCTCTGAATTACCTGATGCTTGGAATGAGACCTGAGGACCATTTGCTGTGGTGGTGTCTGTCATTGCTTTTTACCGTCAGCCATGTTTCTCACTTTATAACTAGACTGCTTTGACATAAGTACAAAAATTGCTATATACTCTGACCAAGTGACACCAATATTACCAACAAACAAATTGCTATACACTGTGAACCATAGTTGTAACTAACGGGTAAATTCATTATACTTGACCTCATTGATCTATGGCAAAAATCTGCGTGGGTAATAGCCCTAAAAGTCATCAAATTATTGCATGTTTACACCAATATTATGTACTGGTTCCAGCGACGGTCTTCCACAAGCAGTTGCACTTGCAGGCGATTCCAGTCAAAGTAATTTTTGAAGTAGAATAAGAAGTATCAGATGAACCAATTTTTCAAAACAGCAGTCAGTCACATGTACAGGCCCCCTGTAGTTGGCAATGTTGGCTCACTAACAGCAGATTCAAACATATGCTGAACTCCAGCAAGCGATATCAAAAGTAACGCTATCTTGCATGAAACGAAAAGACTCAATACGATGTCAAGATGAAAACTAATCTTTGCAAAGAAAGTTAAGTTCGATCAGCGAGGTTTCAAAGGATGAGATTTTGCATGACGAAACAAAAGTTCAACAGGTTTTTTCAATCCAGTCCACCTTTCTTCAGCGTGAAAAGTTCCATATAATGCTGCCACCATGTCAAGATAACTCTACTTCAATCCAAGTAAACAGACGACAGG